>DWNE01004977.1:0-14518 GCA_018249875.1 Cecropterus toxeus | reverse complement strand
TATAAAAGTGAGCCGGCAACCACACCCTTCCACCGAAACGCAAGAACTGCTTTACGCTAGAAATAGGTGTAGCGGTGGTACCTTCCCGGTCCAACAACATTGTTTCTACTGCCTGGCAAAGCTGATGAAACTTAGGAGAGGTGCTTTCTGTTTGCATCTCCTTGAGTTTAGTCTTAGTCGGTTTTTACCCGACTAGATCAGCTGGAGGCAATATGTTTGGAGTGCCTGTATGTGTATGATTGTATGTACATTTCTTTGGCAAACGCAACAGCTTAAACGGCTTGATGGATTGTAAAGTATTATGACGTATCATTCGAATCGTCTCAGTTGTCAGAGTGACATAATACAATTGGTTAATATGGTACCTGCGAACAGAAATAAAACTTATAAATATATTTTATACTGTCTTCATACTATATATATAACGTATAAATTGGAAAATTTGTAAATATAAATACGATAGGTACACCATTTAATACGTAATTACTATGTAAAGATTCATTGGAATCCTTAAAAGCTGTATTATGAAACGTAATAATGCTTAGAGATGAAACTCCAATCATTCTTAAATGCTTACCTTAAATTCCAGTTCACGTAGAATTGGAGAATGATCACAGTCATTAAAGAAACCAGACTTTCTATAATGTACAAACAATTTCTTGGAACATCGTTAAAAATTCATTACAATTTAATGAAATATTTCCTTTAATTACCTAAAACAACGATTGAAAACTTTGCTTTTAGGCAAATATTAAGGCGACACTACAGTCATAATTAAGCCAGTAATTTTCTTTAACATCTAGACTACTGTGGCCATGTCTTTGAATTTTTTTGAAGTAGGTATTTTATTATTAATAGACTGAAGTAGCAAACTGAAGTAGCTAAGTGGTTACTATCGCCCCATGGGCGGTATCCTATATAAAATTACTCACAAATGTCCATACATTTGTGAGTAATTTTATATAGGATAGGGGTTCTATATGAAGTCGATCACAGATGCGTTGCTATTCCCGAGGATGGTCTCTTCATATGAAAGTAAGCCGGTACACAAAGGATATCATTATATTTAAATTTATGTAAATATCAAGTGATATGATTGGAAAATAGGTTAATATTATGATAGACTAAGAAAGTATTTTTATATAGATATTTGATAAACAGATTGTATAGTATATTATAGTATTCAAATGTATTTGTATACTTTATTGGTTAGGGAAAGCGATCAATGAAAATGTAATTTACCTGCAAACAACCTTTTTCTGCAAATAAATTGAATTGATTGACCAAGTGAATCAGTGCAGTTTGACCGGGGAGGTACCGCCGCCACACCTATGTCTAGCGTGAAGCAGTTCTTGCGTTTCATTGGAAGGGTGTAGCTGCCGGTTCACTTATATATGAGGCGATATTCTTAGTCCTCGGAAGTAGCAACGCATCTGTGATTGACGTCTGCATGCTCGTTTGCTACTTCAAACTAATGAAAAAAATGAAGCGAGCATCTCATGGTTCGCGACTGAAGCGCATCTGTAATCGATTTCAAATAGAACCCCTATGCTATATTATTTACAGATATTCATGGGCGGCAGTGGGCACTTCATCGTTAACTTCATTGCATGATCGTTCGCTGCTTCAATATTATAGAAAAAAACTGTAAATGTCGCAGAGACGGGAATTATTTCATCAGCTCGAACATTTTATTGCTAATAATAATTATATAAAACGTATTATTATGAATTACAAAGAATTTAATAATAATTTTATAATACGTATTTAAGAAGTAGAACAAAAAGTATGTTTTTTAAATAAGTTTATTCAGGTTCTCATAAAAATATTTGTGTATATTTGAACATTCATCATTATAATTCCATATCTTTTCAACCGTCTCGAGTTTCGTCGAGCTTCATTAAAAGTTGAAAAAAAGGTTGGAGTACCTAATGAACTTTCAAAATGACTTTGTTATAAAAGGTTGTATTCCCGTTATATCCTTACCCCTTTTGCCTTTGTTTGATTGTATTACAACAAAATAATTCTTCAATTCTTCAGGAATTCTGACAATAGAAGCCAATTGGAGGATATTGTTACAACAATTGTACTTGTAAAGAAAAAATAATTGGCATATGATTTGCGGAAGCTGACAAAGGGCTCAATTGAATAAACTTAAGTAAGTCTTACGTTTTCTTCTTTAATTATGGTTGTTGTCATGATGGAGGGACATTGGTATAAGATTAAAGTACCAATCGTTCATGCACAATATGAAGGTAAGTAGCTAGGTTCTCCAGGAAGGACGGCGGCATGTGTGGTCGCATGCCGTCGTAAAGAAGAGAAGGTGCGGTGAGTACATATTCTCACCAGGGAAGAGCCCGAAAGGGGCATCGCGCTCAGAGGACTCCAGTTGCGTTCCATTGGAGATCCCGGAGTCCTCCATACAGCGCCGAGGACGGCCAGATAGATAGGTTTTATCTATCTAAATAGATAGATAAAACCCCCCCGGTGGCCGTGGTGGGGGGGTTTTAGTGCGGTAAAAATCCCACATAACCTAGCGTCGCTCCCACGGCGTCGGGTACCTTTTTGAAGGTTACCCCCTCGATAACAAAAAGAAGAAAAAAACGTAGCTAGGTTCTGTCTTCCATTGGCATTAACTTGCATATCCGAGTCGACTTAATTTCTAATTTTATTATAATTTTGAACTAGAAAAAAAGCATGCAAACCATCTGTTAGTCACTACCACCAATGGACTTATACCAAGTTAATATAGAACAGGGATTTTCTGAGGTCAATGACATTTGCGATGCTATATCTAAAGACTGAGATGGGCGACTCGTATGCGAATATAAGTGAGCCGACAACCACACCCTTCCATCAAAATGCAAGAATTGCTTTACGCTAGAATTAGTTGTGGCAGTAGTAGCTATTTTACTACCGCTGAGGATTAAGCTGGAATATCTTGTAAGTACGCCATCAGTAGGTATGGCGGTGTCTCCACAGTCCAACCAGGAAAGGTATTTTCTATTCTAAATATCATGTGCATAATATCGTGCCGTCATTAATTTTTATATTCAAACTATACCTGTATATTTCTTGAGTTGACAATTGTCTGACCTGATTTCTATTTCAACCAATATGTTGACCCGGTTTCACAAATTGAAGGTATGTTTTAAATTGAATATTACTTATTTTAGTTTCTCTGTTTTCTTATACATAACATAAAGTTAGCAAGGATTAAGATGGTAGAACCAGTGTAGTTCGATCGAGGAGGTAACACTACCACAACTTTTTCCAGCGTGAAGCAGTTCATGCATTTCGGTAAAATGGTGTGGTTGCCAGTTAACTTATATATGAAGCAAACATTTTAGTCCTCGAGAGTAGTAACGCAACTGTTATCGACTTCAGATGGAACCCCTGTTCAATTCTAAGAGTTTGCTTGCAATTGTCCAGAGGCGGCAGTTACCATTACTACCAGGTGTACTGCATGCTCGTATGCTACTTCAGTCTGATAAGAAAGTAGTATGTGAGTGTATGGACTCTAAACTAATTCTAAATTAAATTAATTTTAGCAATGCAAGGACAAAGTACAATGAGTAATACAATTGTAAAATCTAAATCGATATTCGAAAATATAACGACATTGCACGGAACAGCTCAGTTTACGAATAAAAATGTGCGCGGGAGAGTCCTTTGGTCAACTGCTATGATCTTGAACGTAATTTTAACTGTTTCATTCATAGTAATTATCCAAAGTCGATATAATAATGATCAGATGATCACCAGGGTAAGTGGATATTCTCTATATCTTATTTTTAATCTAAACTATAAATTGAAATTGCAATTTTACTTTAAGGAAGATGGACTTTTATAAAAAAAAAACTATAACAATACACTTTTATAAGAGTACTATCTGAAGTACCCATGATTCGCTACGAGACAAAAAAATAGGTTTTACTCGATGACCTTTGGAAGTACATGAAAAGTGATAAGGCCAATGGAGATCTCCCGCCAGGCTAGGTGATCGTGCCTGGGGAGCGGCCGTACTCCAACAGTCTCAGTTCGGAACTTGTATATATGCTCGATGTTAAAAAAACTCCGATAGCGCGTTTTAGAATACGGCGACTTCATCTCCCTTGATGAGTAGCGGGAGGTCGCCACAAGTGGTAAAGACCTTCCGAAAAGAAAATGTTAACCTCGTATATGCCATCAAAAATTTGCTATTTTTTAGCGTTATTTTTTCATTTAAAATGTAAATATGAAAGTCTGAAACCAAAGGATGTACTAGCGTACCTAAAATAGTCACCAGCTGTAAAAAAATAACTAGTTCAATAAGCTACATT
Source organism: Cecropterus toxeus (assembly GCA_018249875.1). NCBI lineage: Eukaryota > Metazoa > Arthropoda > Insecta > Lepidoptera > Hesperiidae > Cecropterus > Cecropterus toxeus. Next base: position 10,196 of record DWNE01004977.1, on the reverse strand, counting down.
TTTGCAAAATTTCATGTAAATTGGACCAGTGGTTCTTGCGTCATTAAGTACACACACCATCTCATTTTTATGAATTAGTATTGATATAGATAGTATAGATATAGATTGTAATATTACGCTATTTTCATCATTACAGATTAACGCTAACTGCAAAGTAAGCCAAGTGCCTTTCCCGGCAGTAAGCATCTGTAATTTTAACATGGTATCGTTCAGGGAGACTTCTATCATTACGAGGGTTCTGTAAGTCAATCTTTGTTTACTATAGAGTATTATCCTGTCATGTTTGAAATACGGGTGCTACCGGGCCCGACACTGATTCGGTTAAATTATACAAATAAAGCATAGATATCCTCGGAGACAAATAAGCCAACATTCAGATCCAAAATTTGTCAAATAAATGAGGCTTATATATTATTTAAGCCCAAAACAGAACCTGAATCTAATTTCATTTTAGATAAAGTTATGTATAAGTGTGTGAATACTTACTGTTGTGTGTGTTTGTAACTTCAAAATACAAGTAAATATTGTAACTAATTGATATTATGATTGATTGATGTAAATACATATCAGTAATCTAATTCCTAAGAGTAGCATGCACCTACTTTATAGATGTGTGCTAAAATCAATAGACATAAAATTCAGGTATGGATTTTTTACGGCTACTATAAAAACGAATGAAAAAGATATATTTTCCGAAAAAAATGCCTTTCCATATAATTTTTTATTCCTTACTATAAAGGCACACATACATGATGTGTATTTTTTTTTCACCACTGATTCGACTTTCCTTTAGAGAAAAGAAATAGAAAATATGCAGTTTAACTAACTACGCAATTTTAGTATTTTTTTTTTAATTGAAATCGACTCCATGACTACTTAACTGTTTCGACATCCCAACGTATACTTGACAAATTCACCTGTAAATATGAATATAAGCATATTGAGTTGTTAATAATATAAAATAATGCATGAAATGTCTCAAATACGTTTGTATCGCAATTTTTTTATTTAATATAGAAAAGAGTACAACAAAACTGAAGAAGAAATAGACATGTTCTACGGAAAATTGCACTATTTGAAGGACTTTGACAAAATAAGTGTAATCACTAACAATTTTACAGACATCATTGATATACTCAAACATCATTATTTCACTATCGAGACAATCATGGAAGAGGTAAGATCACCTGCAGCTTATATGTGTCTTTTAAAGAATCTTATGCTATTTAAAAAATTTACATTTAAATAAAATCTAAATGGCTATTTGTTTTATATAAATGATCGAATATTGGTACATGCTTATTTGTAATTATGAATTTGCAAATGAAGTTGAGACAAAAAGACTTACCGTACTTAGTCGACCTATTATACAATCCGTTAATAACATGGTATTTGATTAAATTCCTAAATACAATACGGGCAGTGATATCCTAATGGGCGAAACTCGGCCCCTCAGTTGAGGGTTCGAAATTTGAATCCCAGGCGCGCACCACTGATTTTTCTAACAATATTTGCGTATTATAAAATTAATTATCGCTATTTACGGTATAGGAATCTTGACGAAACCTGCATATCAGAGTTCTGTAAAAAAAACAGTTTTCAAAAGTATCTACAAAAGTTGTACTTGGTCAGCGCGGTGGACTATGGCCTTAAACTCTCTCATTATAAGTGAAGACCCGCGCCCAGCAGTGGGACATCAGTCCTGCATAGATAAGATACTTGTGTAATATAATAAATTATCCCACCAAAAACATTGTGTAAAAAAAATAGCCAAGTCTCGATGGAGCTGCTTGTTTATCTCTAAAAAGTAATGAAAGAGTCGTGCCAAGTCTAAGGTTCCTTACTGCGAATTTTTTATTATTATAGTCAATAATAATAAATTCGCCGGCAGTGTTTGCTTCGCACTCAACTTGGCAGGGGCACTACCGCGCCTCCAGATACATCACAATATATAACGTCATGAGATACAGCCTGGTGACGGACAGACGGACAGCGGAGTCTTAGAGATCGGGTCCCGTATTTACCTTTTGGATACGGAAGCCTAAAAAGGCGCGTCTGTTATGGACATAGCTGTGCCCTGGATTAGGATATTGAAAGATAAAGCTGCCGATATTTGTATTTAATATTGTGATTCCTAAATCGATTTAGTTACGGCTAAGTGAAATAATTGGTTGATCGTGTGTTAGTCGTGTTAACGTAGATGTAATCAAACATCCACGTTAACACGACTAACCAAGTTGTCAGGCGAATTTTCGCAAAGAAGTTATACACTTACCTTAAATCCAAGTAATATCTGATACTGGACGATAATGGATGTTTTATTCTCCAGGTACACCAAAAATGTGACAATCTTCTACTATTCTGCACCTTTAATGGCAAGATCAAGAATTGTAACAATTTCTTCTCCTTGATAAAAACGTACGAAGGTCATTGCTGTGCCTTTAATTACGCAGCTCTTAATGATAACAATGAGTAAGTATTACTATCATTAAAGTTGGTACATCGAGTTTTTCCTTTTTTGACCAGATTGAAGTAGCAAACTTACATGCAATCCACCTGATGGTAAGGATATGCCTATAGACATAAGTAAGCAAATTCATATATACCAGGGGTTCTATCCGAAGTCGATCACAGATGCGTTGTGTAATAGCTAAAGAAGGATGTGATAAGGCATAGTCTCCTTTCCACGCTGCCCTACTTTATTCTTTACCTCTCACCGATTACGTTTGAGGTGATAGAACCAGAGTAGTTCGACCGGGGAAGTACCACCGCCACACCTATGTCTAGCATGGAGCATTTTTTTGCGTTTTGATGGAAGGGTGTGGTTGCCGGCTCACTTTTATATGAGGCGACCATCATAGTCTTTGGGAGTAGCAATGCATCTGTGATTGACTTCAGATAGAATCCATGTTCTATTTAAAGTTACTTACAGATGTCCACGGGCGGCAGTGACCACTTACCATAAGGTGGACTGCATGCTCGTTTGCTACTTCAATCAGATAAAAAAAGATCATGTGGATCTCTCGACCTATATAAAATTGCGGATAGTGTGTTCTAAGTGTACAGCATAAATTAATACGCCTTATATAATTACACCTTATACCTATACAAATTATCATAGCACCATGCAAGCGACTTTATAGCAATGGTATGACCATTGCTATAAAGTCGCTTTGATTAACAGTGCATGTGAAATAGACAATTCGGTAACTTTAATAAAAACTTTACTGACATTAAAATTATACAAATGAAATTCCACGACGGTACTCCATACCTCATTTACATATGCTGAAAACAATTTAACTTTGTAGTCATAAAATATTTTGCTGAGTTGCTGTGAGGTCAAAAATACCGTCCCGAATATACGCCGACTCGTCATTTCCAACTTCGCAGTAGACTGCGGTCATGTTGCATATCAAATATGATTTGTTAAACAGTTTTAGAATTCCATTCAAAGCATTTATGTTAAATTGTACATTTTGTTCATGACGTAGATATCTCGATAGCTATTATACTTTATTATGAAGTTAAAGTTACGTTTTGACAAGTAAAACAACTGTTCCAAATGATGTCTGTCTGGCTGTGGATTGAACCTGGAACCCATTGCGTGTTACATCGGTATTGTTGATGGATTAAAACGGTATTGTAAGCCCATGTCCAAATAAACAAATAATAAATCATATCACAATTTTAAAAGCGATAGGCAAGTTAACAATCAACTTTTCAAAGTGACGGGATCAATCAAAATTTCATGGCTCATATTTTTACAGCATAACAAGCGTCGTTAATCTTTGTCATGCTACGAGTGACAAGAACAGGATAGGGACCCTCGTCTTGTCACGCTTAACAACGGGTTTCCAGGTTTATCTATGATACCGTGCAACCCTGTGCGCAATTTTAATTTTTTTACGCTGTATTCTACTCCATTCAAAAGTGGGATGAATCGTTATTCTCTACATAGGTTTTTCGTCGCTATATCGTATTTTTCATAACTACCTATATTCAAGAATCGGGATTCACGAACCATTCATAACAGTCATAATGCATCCTGTCTCAAAATGAGAACAATTTGAGTTGGGGAGAATTTGCCAAGAGCTACGGAGAATATTACGAACAAATCATAATAATTATGTGGGTTTCTTCTTGTTTTTTTTCAAGATTAAAATTATTGATTAATTTCCAATTAATTCTCATTTCGAATTTTAAATAAGATAGCTGTGAGTATTTTCATGTCAAATCAAGAGCTACAGATAACAAATCTATGCAGAAGAACAATTATGCGTCCCAAGGGTGATAAGCCCAGAATTTCTGGACACACCTCAGTAAAACAATTGTCGTTCATCTATGTCGCGCTTCCAAAAGATGAGCATACAATTTACACCAGTAGCCGTTTGGTGCTACTTTAAATATATTATGTTTATGTAATATATGTAAGCAATATACAGTTCCCAGAAGTCATTAGATGGGGATCATAACTGTCACAATAACTAGTATCAATGGTCAATGATTATGAGTTTTACTATCCATATATCTGTATCTTTCCAAACAAGCGTCATATTTAGTCAAATGTAAGGCAAAAAATTGAAGCTAGCCTTTATTGCTCTGTAATAGACTAATTGTTAAAAAAATAAACAAACAAGAAATGACTAACCCGCTGAGTTTTTTGCTGGATTTTTTCAACTCAACTGTAAGAAAAAAATATTGTAACTGAAAATTTGTAAGTGACCGTAGGCCTATGCAAAATAAATATATTTCATTTCATTTCATTATACCTACACACGTAACATACTAAGATTCTTTTATTTTTTAATATTACCACAAACAACCAGAACCTAAAAAGATATTTCAAATTCTTCACTGGATATCTGATGTCTTTTTCATACGAGTATATGACCGCTCAGTCTCAGGGATTCTAAAATATTTTAGTCGCGGTTTGATTGGGTTTCGCTTATTTTGTGATTGAAATATTTCTGATAATTTAGCTCCCAGTGGTTTATCGAACTATTTGTTTAAGGGGCTCATAGGGTTATTGCGATTTCATAAATTTTATTTATTGTCGTCCTTGCGGTAAGGCAGGCCGGGTAAATTTTAATGGACATGACATTGAGAAATGCTGCCTAGAAGTGCTAACATCTGAAGGATAACTCAATAAAATAATATCTTACTAAAGTGATTTATGTATGAAAAATTGTCATTATTATCCTAAGACTATTGTTTTTAGAATCTTGATTTATAATTATTTCATTGGTACTGCACTTAATATTGGTAAATGTTAAATATTTTTATTTTTGAAAAATATTATTTACATTAACTTTATCATTGTCAGCTACGTCCAATTTTATAAGATTATCAAAGACTATGAACTTTAAAGAATTAAAGAAAGATGGGAAATTCACACGCAGACGCAAAAACATAAATATTCTCAATAATAAATTCATAATAATTCATTCTATTGAACAAATAACACAAATCTAGTTTATTCACAGCCCTCAATGGACAAAAGACGAAAACATAGAATATTACGACGACCCGAGCGCAGATGACGTGAAGAGTAATGGAGGTATTATAATGACATCACAATCTGGCAGGTAATTAATTAGTGAGGGAAGTGAAGACGAAAGATATTGGAAAATTTTATGTTTTTTTTTCTTACCATTTTTCATGTATTCATCTTAATTATTCACAATGGCCTAAAGTTCGTCTGCATTTCACTATACATCTTAAATGAATTCTAAAAATGAACAACTTTAAATCAATACGGAGTTAGAAGTCACCTTAAAATAAATTTGATACGCATACGCAAAATTTTGTGAACAAATACATGGCGAAGTTCATTGAATATACAATACATATAAGACAAGACAAACTGAATAAATTTGAGTATAAGATATTCAATCAACAGTTGTTTAATCTTTTACTACCCGACTTTCTCAGGAGAGTAATGTTTTTCTAGCAATTATTCTTCTTCTACTTCTTTCAATTACTTTGGCATAGCATACAGCCCAACATCTTGGTGGTTTATAACATGTGACATATCATTGAAATCACCTATCACCTTAGTTGGAAGTCTGTCATGAACATAGTTAGGATAACACAAATACAGGGAGCAACAAACATTACACAAAAACTACCATAACTACTATTGTCACAGCGTGCAGCTCCTAGTAATTTATGATACATTTTTTAAATTTAATACTTATACTTCTATAATAATACTAATATAATAATAATAATAAGATGAAGAAAATATTCTTAAGAGTTTGGTTGGAAACGCTAATCTCAGGAACTAATAGTTCAAATTGAAAAAAATATTTTTCTATTATATAGTCCATTTATCAAGGAAGGTTAAAGGCTATATTATATAACATCATGCTATATTTCTTTGTTTGTTTTTTTCTTATGTAACAGCGAGTAAAACTGCAGGGCACAGCTAGTTTCATAATGGCGTTACTTGATTTATTTTTCTTTTCTATTGAAACAGTCGGTTCTTATCGTTTTTGTGTATTTAATATTTTTTAATAGTTTCTTAAGTGTAGTTAGTGTAGTTCATAACTAAATTTTTACAGGTGCAAAGAGACTAGTAGGTATGTTTCATTTGTTGAGACGTGTTATTTTGAGTCATCTATTGAGAGTGTAATAGAACACTTTAGTCACGTCACTGTATGCATGACAGGTACGCGTCGGTCAATTGGGGTTGTCCACTGGTCCCGATTTTACCTATTTGACAGTATTGCGGTATATCGAAATGTATGGTCTGCAAACAATGTAATGGAATATTACTTAAGATTTGCCGATTTATTTGGTGTTTTTATTGCGTTACTAGGTATGCCTGGTTGATTTAGGGGTAAAATGTACTTAAAATTAATAAAAGTACAATTATATTGTTTTTCATAGTCATAGACGATTTAAAATCTAGACATAAAGCCCAGTCACGCCCATAGTATTCGAAGTATGCAAAATGCGGGTTATAAATAAATGAACTCTTGCTTCAACAGTAAGATGAATGATGAAATATGTTTACATAATGTTTTCAAATGCGCGGTTCACGTTTAACCTACAGGTAAAAAGGATAACCGTGTGTCCGACAGCCGGATATTTTCATAGGCATGTTGTAAAGTGTTCTGAGTAACGTCGAAGAGATGAAACATAAGAAATTCTTGGTAATTGAAGTTATTATAAATATTTTTGTTATTGATAACGAAAAAGTAAAACGTAAGGAAAATGAAGAAATTTGTTTGCTGTTATTTATATATTTGCCAGGTGGTAGAACCAATGTGGTTCGACCGGGGAAGTATCACCGCCACACCTAATCTCAGCCCTCGGGAGTTTTTTCTTTTTTTTTTATAAATATGAAGTAGCAAACGAGCAAGCAGCCCACCTGATGGTAAGTGGTCACTGTCGCCCATGGATATTTGTAAACGACTTCATATAGAACAGGGCTTCCATATGAAGTCTATCACAGATGCGTTGCTACTCCCGAGGATAGAGATGGTCGCCTCATACCGCCACACCTATTTCTAGCGTGAAGCAGTTCTTGGGTTTCGGTAGAAGGGTGTGAATGCCGGCTCACTTTTATATGAGGCGACCATCTCAGTCCTCGGGAATAGCAACGCATCTGTGGTCGACTTCAGATAGAACCCCTGTTCTATATGAAATTGCATACAAATGTCCATGGGCGGCAGTAACCACTTACCATCAGGTGAGCTGCTGGCTCGTTTACTACTTCATGTTTATAAAAAAAAAAAGAAAAAAAAAAGGAGCCGGCAACCACACCTTCCACCGAAACGCAAGAACTGCCTCACGGTAGAATTAGGTGTAGCGGTGGTACTTCCCCGGTCGAACCACATTGGTTCAACAGCTGTGTGGTAGTTCTATTCCACACCTATTTCTAGCGTGAAGCATTTCTTGCGTTTAATTGGAAGGGTGTGATTGCCGGCTCCCTTATACATATATGACGCGACAATCCCACTCTTTGGGAGTGGCAACGCATACGTAATATACTTCAGATAGATCCCCTGTTCTATATAAAGTTGCTAACAGATATCCATGGGCGGCAGTAGTCCTTGACGTGGATTGCATGCTCGTTTGCTACTTCGATCTGATATATAAAAACTACCTTTTAAGTAAATATACGCAACGTACTGATACACAAATTTTCTATTTTTATAATATGTATTGACTATCAATGTCTACAATATTGATGAATAGATGTTCTCTATTGTAGAATCTAAATCCCTTCTAAACTATTCATATCACGTGCCAATCTGAAAGGCAAGACCCTTTTGAAATAGTATGAGACTAGGTATTTTGCAATGCAATTAAAACGCTGACCGCTCTTATAAGGATGTTTTAGAAATACGTGTTATCATGCCCATTTGTTTCAGGGGCGTGATAATGAAATTTGTCGTGTCAAGTTATGGACGTAAATGCCTTTAGATAAAAATACAAGGAATTTTATGAAAATATTTAATATTTTTCGTGACTTTGCGTTTTTATATTATTTGGTTTTTAATAGGTGAGATTCGATCGAAGAGTTTCTATTTTACCTATTTTTAGCGTGAAGAGGGTTACGTGTATCGTTGAAAGGTTGTGGTTGCTGGTCCATTTTCATGTGCAGCGAACATCTGGGTCCGCGAAAGTAAGATCGCATCTTCCAATAGAAATTCTGTGTTTATAAAACTTATGTTATAAAGATTTCGAGCTGCTATGAGGGATCCAGGTTCCAATCCTAGGGTGGACTATTGAATAAGAAACATTTAAAACAACTCTTAGAAACAACCTAGCAACAAACGTTGATGCATTAAAGGTTTTACAACGTTCGCACAACTTCTCAACTAGGCAAGCTCAACTCAGGTAGTTCATAATTGTATTTATTTGAAGATGTTTCTGTTTATTTCTGAAACAATGATTGATTACTCGCTGGAGCTTTAAAGTTATGTTATGAAACTTGTATTTGATTTTGATCACATACTGACATACATGGTGAATAATAAATAGGACTATAGTTATGCTTGACCGCAGATTATTTATTTCCTTTATGAACTTTTTGAAAAACTTACTGTACCTCTCATTATATATAATGCCCCTTGGTCCCCTAAATTCCATTATAAATAAATATGTTTATTTCAGCCTAAAATTGTGGCAATAAAGGCAGACTTTGTCTAGCAAACTTGGCAGATGACAAAAACGATCGGACGATTCCAATAAATGATAGTAATAAAATGACATTAGCAGTTAATAGTGTAGTAATTGTAAATCCCGACGCTTTAATCCATTTAAGGCTTTACTGATTTTTAGGGTCCTAAGAAAAGATACCTTACTAATGCTTATTCATAGTCTTTTCCTACCTTTGAAAGGATTTTCAGCTGTCCTTTTGGCCTATATCAAAGGTCTTTTGACATGTAATTGAAATTGGTAACTGATTGAAATTATAACAGAATATGTTTTGCTAAGGCAAAAATAGTCCTAATCCTAATAAATTAGTTACCCAAATAGAAGATCTACATATTCAAAAAACAAATTTCCAATATTTTCACTTTTCTTCGTCATAAAAATGAAGAAATACAAACTTTGAAGCTGGTGTAATTATAAAAAATAATAAAATAGAAATATACTTTTATAGAAGAAATCAAAATATTCCAAAATCCAAATTATTAGATTCCAAATACAGTGGTATAGTGGTACAGAAGCTTCGGTAATTGAGTTCGACTAAAAGATTAGCTGATAAATATATGTACTTACCAAGAAATGAAATAAAATAAAATAAACCACAGAAGGGGACACATAACGTACTCATAGGGTAACCAATGTTGATTTCTAAACCCAATATCTGTTCCAGAGGTTCGGGTCTTAGTGTAGTATTTAATGTGGAGCCTGATGACTATCCCAGCTGGTCCTCTATCCCATATTACGGAGCGAAGGTAACTTAGAGTTTGCACTGAAGAAATATTTTCTTACATAAGTTCTCACGTTCTCCAAGTTTTGGAACGTGGTAGAAGACTTTATTTTTCGACTCCGGAGGCGACACCGCCACATCTTTTTCCTTTTTTTTATCAAACTGATGTAGCAAACACGCATGCAGTCCACATGATGGTAAATGGTTCTACCTCCCATGGGCATATGCAAACAACTTCATATAGAACAGGGTTTCCATCTCAATTCAATCACAGATGATACTCATACAACTTGCTACTCCC
>DWNE01004976.1:0-14519 GCA_018249875.1 Cecropterus toxeus | reverse complement strand
GGACGACCCGCTTCGCCATTTCTCTTACGTACTGCGAAGGACTGGAATAACTTGCCCGCGTCGGTGTTCCCGTCCGATTACAATGTTGGGGTTTTCAAGGCAAGAGTGAATAGGCTTTTTCTAAGTTGATGCGATTCACCACCGAAGACTACATCGCCACTCGCAAGCCATCAAGTGGGATTGTAGTCAAGCCTTGCCTTATAAAAGATAAAAAAGTACCTTAGCAGTGTACATCAGTTCGCTGGCGGCGTCCGCGCAGCGCGCGCCGGCGGCGCACAGCGCGTGCGCGCGGGAGTCCTTCACGTCCGCGGCGCCCGCCGCGCCGCGCACGGCCAGCCGGGACGCACTGTCACCTATCTCCCTCGTACGACGGATCACCTTCACAAAACATACAAGTAACTTCTGTCGAAACTCTTTCGGAAAATGTTAAACGTGAAAAATGAAACAGTTGGTTGAAATTGAATCTCTGGCAGGCACTTTTTATTTTCGAAGTAAGTGCGATTACGAAGGAAGCCTAAAAAATAAAACGAGGAAACCTATATGACTAAAAGTTCTAGACGATTAAGGTCCTTAACCTATCTGAAGTCTACTAATCTTAATTAGCGTGGTTGACTATAGTCTCAAACATTTTCCACTACTATGAGAGGATGATCCCTATGAAACTAATAATTTCATTTTCTAATTTATTCGTTCACTTACCTCCTTTTCTTGAATAGGATCGATTTCAGAAGACACTTTATAAAGAAGTTTGGTGGCCTTATCGCCAAAGTCGATAGCGACGGTATTCAAGTTCTAAAATACAAACACATACAATTATTATAAATATGCACTATCTCTTACACTGATGAATCAGAAATAGTAATAGTAAAGTAATGCGAGATTCGAACTTTCACAATTCGTGCAACTTTTTTTGATATGCTGGCAACGCCAAGTACCTACTAATTATTGGGAAAACACAGAGTGAAGATACTTGCCCTCGAGAAGTTGTCAAACGAGTGCTGATTCGTATATTTGGAATAATCCAGCAATATTAATAATATTGCTCGATTTGATCTTAGTTGTTAATTTTACTTTTTTAGGAATATTATTTAATTGGTTAAGATTGGGTGTGATTTGTTTATATGTATATTTGAGGAAGGAGTGATTGCTCAATAAATCTTAACCATCTTTTATATGAAACAGTAACCGAGTTAATTGATATTCAATAAGCCGTCTTAAGGTCTGGAGTAGGTTTAACGATAATATTGCGTAGTAACAAGGTGTCAATAACACTTTCTACATACTAGGAGTATTATGTGCGGGGGTGCTATGGATACATACACAAACGCAAAGATCGAAAACAAAATGTAAATTCACCATTTGGATAATATATTTTTCTTCGGCCAGAATTTTAAACCGGAACCTACAGTGTGTCCTTTGCAGAGGCATTATTACAGTATAGTCGACGAGGTTTTGGAAATTTTAGGACAATAACAATTTACTTCCTTAAAAGTTTTCTTAAAAGAAAATAACAATATCTATATGACAGAAATTCTTAAAAAAAAACCATCTAATATAGATACTTTTTTCAGACCTTCTCAAAGATGCGTGGAGTCTACCTATGTAGACCTTTGAAATCGGTAGATCTGTAGATCTTTGAGAAATTCAAAGGCATAGTGATCTAACCATGATTTTTAATGTTGATGATGTCATTTAATATGCCGATTTATCGTATTAACATCGTATTATAGTAATATTCTTCATCGTCGTAAATTTTTAGTGTATCTTTGTCTATTATCAGTTCATTTGTAATTAGTAACTATCACTGATGACCCCGGAGAGGAGCTGTTCGATCCTTGAACAGACAGATGATTTGATGACAGACCTGGATGATTTTAGATGTTTAGCTTCTGGGTCTGGATGTTTGTGTATTTGTGTTTGTGTGTCCATAGCATGCATGATTCAAGAAAAACATTGTGGGGTTTAAATTTAAAAAAGCAATTTTAAAATTATTCTCACTTACTGCTGGGCACGGGTCTTCTCTCAGAATGAGTGAGTTGAGTTTATTACCTATGTATTTTTATTATTATAATATTTATTTTTACCTTTGTATCTTTCTTAGCAGTGTCGCAGAGTTTAGTGGACGCTTCACATAACGAAAGCATATCAGTAAAGAATTCCTGCTTTTCTGTATCCTGCTTTGCGTTGCCAAGTTCTGTCCCGGCTGCAAAATAAATATGATACGTAAAAGTTTGTTAGTTAAGTAATAAAGTGTATAAAAGATTTCATTTGAATTTTCCGTTCTGTTATTGTTGAATCCGGTTTTTTTGGTCTTAGGGTTACAGATGTCCATGGGTGGTTGACACCACTTAACATCAGGTATATGCTCGTTTGCTGTTTTTGCTAATTATATAAAACATATATTTATATCAGAAGTTTTTTGGATTATTATTTTGTACTTATTATTGCCAACTGACATACCTTTAACAATTATGGGAAATATTTCAGCCAGAACTTTGGTGCACTTTATTGCATTGTCATAATTGATGTGATGTGGACCTGGAGATAAGCAAAAAGATATTGTCAAAAAAATATACCTATTTTGTCTTATGTTTGTGGACCCTAAACACCAAATACGAAATATACTTGCTCTATGAAGACAACTTATTATCGATTTGAATTGCCAAATTACTTGTATTTGGAATTTTTCAAATCGAGTCTAGTAGTAATAAATTATGATACAATAAACACACAAAGACAACTTACACCGAGTAGCAGAACAGAAATCTAAATGTATCATTTAAATGTCTCTGGCCGGGAATTGGACTCAGACCTATGACATGTTAAGTGATCGATGAGTTAATCAAAATTATGACCAATTACGTAAAATTCCTTCTAAACACACGTTCGTTCGTTCAAGTCTCAAGAATTGTAGACTTCGTTGTCTAAAAAAATATTAGGTTGAAAAACTTACTCATGTCAGATATAAGTTGCGCCACAGTGACTCCCGCTAGTGCCAAGTTCTTTTCCATCAAGTCTTGTAATTTTTCCTGTTCACCAACTATCGTAGGTGGCCGAGATTTCTGGTTGTAAGTCTAAAAGCAAATATATAGTTTTTATACACTTTTTTGCTAATGACGGTAATAAGGTCGTAGAACTCCTTGAATATATATATTTTATAGTGATAGTGTATTTAATTTCATGGGATGTCATAAGATGTATACGGTTTAGTGATTTGAAAACAATATATATTTAAGATACTAACTATATTTCTTCTCAAAGCCATCGATACAAGGACATTCGATACGGTTACAAACTTACTATACGAATGCGATATACCAATAAAATTATCAATAGATATCCCTATTTCATCGTGCAAAATTTTTAACAATGTTTTTGTTCGTTTTCAAAGTGGAACTTCCTTAGAATCGATGTGATGAAACAAAAATGCGTTACGAAAGCAATTGTTGGCGCTTCAACTAGATGGCGCTGAACCCTACTGAACACAACGATTTTACTTCGTAGCTTGTATACGAACTCAAGTTTGGTATATGCGAAATGTGATCCGTCCAAATATGAGCTGCAGTGATTATTTGAATGATTTTCAAATTTTACTTCTGCCGTGTGTGTCTTGTACATACACACTTTTTTAATCATCATTCAAACCTCCTATGGACTTGTCTAATCAAGTGATATAGAACATTCCATCTGAAGTCAATAACAGACGTGTTGCTACTTCTGAGGACTAATGTGGTCGGCTCATATATAAGTGAGCCGGCAAACACACCCTTCCATGCAACACAAGAACTGCTCCACGCTTGAAATCAACACACACTTTTTTTTTTCACAAATATGAAATAGCAAACGAGCAAGCAGCCCACCTGATGGTAAGTGGTTACTGCCGCCCATGGACACCTGTTAACAACTTCATATAGAACAGGGGTTCTATATGAAGTTTATCACAGATGCGTTGCTACTCCCGAGGAATGAGATCGAATCATATAGAAGTGAGCCGGTAACCACACCCTTACACCGACACACAAGAACTGCTTCACGTTAGAAATAGGTGTGACGGTGGTATCTTCCAGGTTGAACCATACTCGGTCTACCTTGTATGGCTTCAGTTGTATATAATACTTCTTACCTTATTGACCTGCTCTTTGGCCCTCGTGATATTATCTTGTACGATCTCCACCGATTTACAGAAATGGACATGTTTCGTTGCCTTCAATTTATCGTCATGTGACAAACTTGTGTGCCTGACGGGCGGCGCCGGTTTCTTGGGTCTTAAAGCTAGAAAATTTAATGTTTATTTAATTTCTTTGGTTTTTTATTAATGTTCATTTGTATAAATAGCTGTTTATCGGAAATGGAACTCAGAAGTGTTAAGGTTAGGTTACGATATAGAATAATTAATTAATTTTCATTCATTACGTGAAACATTTAAGGGAAGAAAGGTCGCGTTGAATCTAAATAATTTTCACTTTTCTTTTTGCAAAAAACCATGTCAAGTTGCATAAAAAGCGGATTAAATTAATAAAATAGGATTCTCTTCTACTTTTGAACATTGTTACTTGCGATTAGTTAGTAGGGAATGAAGACAAATCACACTATATCTCACCAAAAAGGGGAATTGGAAAAAAAACGTTGATAATATTATTTAGGTATGTGACGTGCAAAAAAGGCATCTTGTTATTTTTTTTTATAGACGCTTTCTACACTCATAGCACCACACTAGGATTTTCTCCTGTGTCTTGGGTGCCATGGACACACAAAGACGAATACACAAACACCCAGACCCAGAACAGAAATCTAAACTCCTCATTCTGATGCCTGTCTGGCCGGAAATCGAACCCGGGACCCACTGCGCGTTAGATCGGTATGGTAACCGCTCGGCTACGCGGGTCATCGAATCGTGGTCGGTTGTCGATCAGGTGAGCTGCTTGCTCGTTTGCTACTTCATATTAAAAAAAAAGAAAAAAAAAACATAAAACAAGTGGTACTGTGATTCGGTGTTACAAAAACGCCTGATCAGAAATGTTATTCTAAATCTTTATTAATATACGTAGTAAGTTGTTATCGATATAAAAGACCCTACTCATTGTCCCCTCTACACATTCGTAACGGATAACGGCCTAAATCAATGAACGAAAGATACTTTTACAAATGATCCTTATAAATCGTTTTCCTGGATTTGACATCCAAAACATATGGTGGACGTAAATACGTCGGGAAAATCGGGATCCCGAACCTTTCCCGGTCAATGACAAATCATCCTATTATAACTTGATTGAATATTGATTAATAAATGATGAAATTGGTTGATTGCAGAGTTATTAATTATGTATGCGCAATAATTGATGTGCATTGATACAAACTATGTTTTCACATTTTTTTAATCCACCTGATGGTAAGTGGCTACTGCCGCCCATAGACATTTGTGATGAGGCGAGGTGAGCACAAACATATTTGGCTGAACACTATGCAATATTAGAACGTATACAGAATATTGCAAATGTGGCCAAATATTTCCTGTTACGCCGAACATTGCCGAACATTCGTAGCATCTCTAGTAACAAGCACTAAAGATTTTACATATATTGAATATGCGAGTAAGCTTCTAGGTTAATTCTGCTATTGATTTAATAGATTGCCTATTTGTGTTATATAGATCATAAATTTATAGATATATAAATTTCCACTTTAGAACCCTAGAACTTTTATTGGGATGTCACACATAGTGTCTAAATTATGTAAGCTAGAACCATGCAATTTAGGTACTGGGACCATTTTAAGTAGACATCGAAATGAAATTCTAATAAGTCAGTACGTAAGGGAGTCAAATGAGTGTATAACATGTGTATCTGCGCATAGCGCACGAAACACGGGCGATAGATGCTTCAGTTATGTCGCTTTTTTTGGTACATGTGCCAATATGAGCAAAATTTGTTTGGTTTACATTCAGGTTTAAATAGTGTGGTAGTTAAGACAATATAAGCGAGACACGATTTGACAAGTTTTTCATTTTTAGAAGTTCCCGCATAACAAATTATATTGTCTATATTTCTATTATTGTCTATACTTCCATGTGAACGAGTCCAAAATTATACGATGAAGCGTAAACAAGTAAAAATACACGAACAAACACAAAAGTAATAAAGTTCTGATTAATTTCCACGTATTCGACATTCCACATTAGATGTTTGTAGTTACGTGTTGATTTACTTCGCCTACCGTGTTGATTCTATTTAATGATATGTGGGAAATATTAGTAACATATATTCACATTCGACCTTTTGATGTAAAACTTCTATAGGTGTAGGTTAACCTAGCTATTGGCGTTGCAATGCTTGCATTTACTGCCATCTGTTAAATATTGTCGGAACTATTAATTATCAAACAAAACTAAGCGTGCTGCGGTGTTAGTTCGACTTAGCTCAGGGTAATATTCGTAGATGGCGTTATTTTCATTATCTAAACTAATATTATACAAAAGTAAAGTGTGTCGGGAAACAGGTGCAGCGCTGGTGTTTTAGAATCGAACCACAAAGAGTTCTACCATATCAAAAATAACAAACGAGCATGCACTCTACTTGATGTTAAGTGTCCACTTCAGATAAGATAAGAATGAAATGAAAAAGCGTACATAAGCTGCGCAATAAGATTAATAAAAGATTAGTCCTTGATAACAAGGAATCTTGTTTAATAAATTAAATATATTAAATTTATTTCAAAACTGTGAACATTACGTGGACTCATCGAACTAAATGAATCAAAACGCTTCTGAGGTTTCCATACCATCTATAAAAATGGCAAAAAATTATATGGCAGCCCTCTAAAACGTTCTTTTTTATCTGATTTAGTATTCATAAGACAGCAACAGACATAATACATCACCTGCGAAAATTTCAAAGGGTATCACGGTTATTACGGGTTATCACGGTTCATGAGACAACCCGGTACAACCTGGCAATAGAGAGACGGACAGCGGAGTCTTACTGTTTTTACCATTTAATTCTCTAAAAATACTTGTAAGTAACGCTTCATTAAAACGAGTCAAAGAAGATAAATCTAACGTTATTATACCGTTAAACGAAACAATTACTAGGAAAAAAGAAAATGAAATACATGAAGTGCCTTGCGTTGTAAAGATATCTAGCGTTGCATAATAACGTAATAAAACATACTTTACGTCTTGCGATGCTGAATACATCTCGGTTGTAGACTCTTGTTTGACCGTAGGCTTATGAAATAGCTATGCTATTTCTAAGTTTTAAAGAAAATAGCAATAAATATTTAGAGTCCAGTGTATCTGTTGCTAACCGCAGATAAAACTGAACTTAATCCCTCTGGTTACAGAAGCAGAATAGACTTACGGTATCCCCTGCCTGTCGTAAGAAGCGACTAAAAGAGGGCTTCGGGGGTTGCGGATGGCAAGATGGCTCGGAACATCTAGCCAAGAAACTTGCTGCGGAGAGACTGAATCACGCCTACTGGAAGTCTCTGGACCTAAAGGAGTTTTTCGCTCAGAAGTAAACACAGTTACACGCGCATAAGCATAAACACACACTCCCCCCCCACACACACACAAACATACACCTACACATATATACACACGACGCAGGCACGTACTGTATCGGGGAATTCCTTCCATTAGCTCCCACCTATCACCATTAGGGAGTAGGGCGTCTCTGAAAAACAGCACTGCATGGGGTTATGACCCCACGTCAGATAATGCTGAGAGACGTCCTGTTGCCCACATTTTAAATACACTTGTTTTTTTTTTTTTGTTTGTTGTGCATTATTATTCTTTTTTTTTTTTTGTTCTTTTCATTGTGTTTTTTTATTAATACTTTCTTTTTTATATTTTTTGTGTATTTTAATTTTGTGTGGCAATAAATGAATTTTATTATTATTATTTATTATTGTGGAGTCGTTGCTTGAATCGAAAAACGTTCAATTATATGTATGTCACATTACATTTCTTTTAAACGCGGGTGAAACCGCGGGTTCAGCTAGTTATGCAATAAAACAATGAAAATAACAAAAATATGCGATTAAATTAATGTTTGCATTAATAGACTCATAAATTATTATATTGGCTATTGATATGTTCTTGATATAACATATCAATAGGCCATCAGTCGGCATTTTTATATGTTATATAATTGATATAACATGTAAAAATGCCGATGCATTTTTACTAAATAATTCAATCAGTTCAACTTACGAGTCGACAGTAGGAAAAGACGACTCGCGTAGCGGAGCGGTAACCATACAGGTGTGACACACATTGAGTTCCGGATTCGATCCCCGGCAAGACCTCAATTATAATGAAGGATTTAGATTAATGTTTTGAGTCTAGGTGTTTGATTTATGATTTAAAAAAAAATATCTTTATGTGTATTGTGCATTTATATCCTTGTGTGCTATACATGTTGAAAACTTACCTTTACCTATACCTTTAAGGTAAGGCAACTTTTACAGCAATTAAATTATATTAGCTATCAAAGGAAAAAAGTATGTAGTTGCAAAATAAAGTAGAATTGATGTTGATATATTTTTTTTGTCCGAAGTAACTTACCAGGGTAGCGAAGTAAAAGAGAAGAAGCGAGGAGAATCCAAGTCGACAAAAAAGAGGTATCTATACAATTTCACACCTATTTCTTTGTAATTAGAGTAAAAAATAAATAAAAAGAAGTACTATCGGTTAGCTAAAATATAATTCTTTCAAGAAATACTAATAGATAATATTATTTTTGCGGGCTTTAATTCTCGTATAAAATATAAAATACAATTACCCCAAATAAAATATAATACTTTATTATAACGTAATATAAGGGTGGCAACCTTTACGTCAAGGACCACAAAAACATATGAATTTTAACCACGATAGATATTACTAGCGCTATAGAAGCGTAACGGATATAAGATAGATTTACATTTTTCTAATTACCTTTATAAAAAAATTGGTTGTATATAAAGTCGGTTTACGGACGATAATTATATTTATGTAAACAAACTTTCATTTAAAAAATATATACTTTTATGAATTGAATTGAATTATTATCACTGAATTGTCCTTATTTTAAACAATACAAAGAAATTATTTGAAAATTATAACGTTTCGATAAATTGAAATTTATTTACACCGATTTTTTTTTCGCGATCTCGCTTACACGCTTAGGCACAGGTGGAACGTGACACTTTTTCGTGGGTGCAGCCTAAAATGTTTAAACACGCTGTGTTCTTAATTAATCAGCCACATTTTGTTATATTTGGAGTGATGTACAATTCTTTCAATGTGTATCACAACAAACACTAACAAGGGTCACCGTGATGGTATCTTGAGCCGATGCTCATCTTCTGTGTTCATGTTTGTTTATTTTCAGAAATGTTTATTATCAGACGTGTTTCTGATGTCACTGATAAAAGGCCGTAATAAACATAATACATATGTAATATAATATTTACATCAAAACACCAAGGATGACCTTGATTATATCCTGACAAGTACTTAGACATATCTTCGTCCTTCTCAATATGTTAATAATATGGCATAACTGTATCGACTTATTATCTGGTGTGATCTTAATGTGTTACTTATCACGGGTTGCCTATTCAATACATTGTTGAGATACAAGTTCCAACGTGTATGTATCACAACAGACACCAGAGGGTGACCTTGATTATGTATTGGACCGGAAATCACGTCTTCTGCCTTCTTTATTTATCCCAGGATGACCTTGATTAAGTACTGGATATATATCACGTCTTCTGTCTTCTTTATTCAACCTCCGATGACTACGTCAACGACAAATTATATCACCTTATTCGTTATTAAAACGTTATTAAAACATTTATTAAAGAATAGGAGATATAAATCACCGTGACGAATCACAATGATGACTTCTCTGGTATAAAATGATAGCTTCGCCATTTACTGTAATAAACTGACTGTTAAAGCACTTTTTCAGTTTTACTCATCTGCTTTATGTCCTTGATTTCAATAATCAATACTTATTTACTATTTTATTTTATTTTTAAATATATATATTAATCATTCTTTATCATTATTGGACAAAAATCATGTTCTTCAGATTTTACTTTGAATTACATGCAGACTTGAAGCAACGTATGGACAGGGGTCCCATAATTACACTCTTTTTTTTTAAATAATGATAAATTGGTTCATATAAAGTAACGAACAATAAGATGGACAGACTATGTGATAGAAAATATTACTGCATCTTTCCATAGGCAACAGCAACTGTTCGATGACCCTTGGTACAGTGATAGACTGTCAGAAGGAGAGTTAAGGAAAGCTACCTTTAGGTTTACATCACACAGTAAGTCTCTGATTACACATACTCTTAGAAAAATATATTTTATTTAACTATATTTTGAGTGAAACAAAACGGCGACCGAAACCGATTTACGCCAGACGATAGACACCTTAAAAGCTAAAGTAGGAATGGAATGAAAGTAAACTGGAACCTGTAAGAAATGAATTAAATATATTAAGAAAGGAAGCAAAATTCCCATAACAGTTACTAATAAAATAGAATTATATTTCATACACAATCACTTTAAATTCTCTATGAGTAGTCAATCTTTTCTTCAATTGGTTCTTCTTGATTCTAAAATTGTACTTCTGTGTTCTTTCAAATTAAGCTCCCATTGTAATATTGAACCAATGCTATTCGTCCATACTTTGTTCATTCATAAATATATCCGAAAAAACAAAGTTGGAGAAATAGCCGTGATTCAAAGGAAAACATTTCGTCTTCATACTTCTAGTTTTCTCATCTCAGAACGACGTCTTTGCTTTAATCAATAACGCATCTTAACATCAATTAAATCTTATTTTTGCTTCACTCAGTTCTACATTTTTCTAATAGATTCCAATGATATTGATAAAAAAAACATATTTCCACTCACAGTGTGGGTCATTCCTTTCTTCTGATTTGCAGGATATTATAAACGTGTCCTCAGTATTAGCAACGCAACCGTGACCGACTTTTGTTAGAACTACAATCTTACCTGGAAGTTCATTATAAATATCCTTAGGTGGCAGGTGCACTGTATTCATCACAAGTGATGCTTATCCAACACCGCCTCTTGGATGTGTTGTTGTGATACAACTTCCATGAATTTGTATCAGAACAAACACCAAAGAGGGTGGCCTTGATTATACATTGAGCCAGAAATCAAACCTTCTGTCTTCTTATTCTCCCTCTTGGGTGAGCAAGTTAACGGCAAACAATATCACCTTACTCGTAATAGAACCGAGTAGGAGACATAGGTGACAGTGACGATGACAACCAATAAAACTTAGGTGACACATATATTTTTCTAATGTAATTTCTATATGTTTTTATAGGCTTCTTGGCAGTGTGACTTTAAATTCCCCTAAATGACATTTTAACGAGCTTTTTTATTTGTGTATGACACAAGTACATGACGAACAAGTCAGAAGTAAACATTATATCAAAATATCGGATTTCCTAGCAATGTGGTTGCATTGCTAGAAAATCCAATATATTATATATATCATAAAAAAATATTACTATCAATTTTATTTAAATATACTCAATGTGGAGCAAGAATTTGGATTAAAAATGTACGTGACTGTTTTTTTTTTTTCATGTTTCACGCCCACTTTTAGTCGCCTCTTACGACAGGCAGGGGATACCGTAGTTCTATTTTGGTACCGAGACTACAGGGACAGGCTATCATTCTACCTAGCCCGTAATTCAATTCACACACACAAAGAGATGAAAAGAGCATCGGAGGGATTTCAACTACAAGTATTTAATTCAGTTAAGTTACGTAACTATTTTTAAAGAGTTTTAATACGGTGAGAGCCTTTTTTGTATTCGAGGGGAAACCTTCAGAGTAAAGCCCCGATTTTAGTCGCCTCTTACGACAGGCAGGAGATACCGTAGCCCTGTGGTCCCGGTACTACAGGGACAAATACAGTGAGAGCCTGGCAGAAGATAAGTTTGGAAAGCCACCTAAAAACTAATAGTCTTTGATCATACATTAACATTAAAAATATAGGTAAGTTCATTTACAGTAAACCCAAACCGATTTATCCCAAGCGATAGACATATAAGAGCTAAAACAGGAATGGAGGCATAAGTGCACTGGAAGCAGTAAAAATAAACTAGTAACATCGTCAAAAACATTAAAACAAAAAACCCAACTGCTTAAAACGACATTTTTGCTACTATTAATAATATATAATATGTATATGTATTTAATTTTACGCTTATATGAAGTTTTGTTTAAATAGTCAAGTAAAAGTATCATGATTTCTTCATTTAAAAGTAAAAGTATCATCATTCCATAGATTCTAATGATATGTCATACGTCACAATCTGTCAAGCCGTTTGGGCTTTAGTGCGTGCCAAAGAAATAAACATACATACATACACACGCTATCTACACTCATAGCCCTAGGATTTTCTCCTGTGTCGTGGGTACCATGGAGACACAAAGAAGATTACACAAACATCCAGACCCAGAACAGAAATCTGAACTCATCATTCATATTTCTGTCTGGCCGGGAATCAAACCCGGGACTCACTACTCGTCAGACTGGTATGGTAACCGCTTCGTCACGCGGGTCGTTAATACAAACATACATACGTACATAGATACATACATACGCTGGAAAAACTTTCTGACACAGTCATGTAATAAAGATTAAAATAAACAAAAGGAAGATACATAAAAAATATTTTTAAAATACGCAATTATTAATTATTAATATTCTAGGAGTGGTCAATTCTAACCTCTTCTTCAATTGTTCTGTCTTGGTCTTAAATTATTCTTCAGTGTTCTTGTAACTCTTCTGTTGCAATATTGCACCACAGCGATCTCTACATACGCTGTCCTTTTCTAACTGACAAAAAAAAACAAAGCTGGAGAAATTGCCGTGATACAAAAGGAAAACATTTCATTATTCTACTTGTTTCAGCACCCTTTAATCAATACTGTGTGACAGATTCTGTCAAAGCTTCTGACGGGACCACAATCACATCAATTTCTTATATAACAGGAGTGTTAAGAACTCTTTGGTTTGAAGGTTGTAATAAACTTGTTCTCTTACATTTGTGTGTGACAGACTTTAGATAGAACTCCAAAATTATGTGGAGTTCATTATTAAGTGACTGTATGTAGACTTTGTACTCAAATGCAATAGTTGTTTATCAACGACTGTCCTGTAAACGTGTTACTCCAATACAACTTTCAATATGTATGTGTCACAACGAACAATTATGAGGATAACCTTGATTATATGTTGAACCAGTAGTCACATCTGTTTTCCATTTTTTTCCTCCGCTATAGGAGGAGGGTAGAGTATGTACCTCGACGGTAAATAATACATAAAAAAGTAAAAAAAAAAGATATTATACAAACAAAAAAGACAATCCGATCCGGCGGTAGTGTAAGAAATTATTGTATGACAATTTGTAAGTGCCTTCGTAGGCCTATGCAAAAATAAAGACATTTCATTGCATTTCATTACAACCTTACACGTTTTTGATATGAATAAGTGATCTGTCACTGTGACGATTACGATAAATGAAACTTAAGCCACAATCATAATCATATTCTTCTTATGTGCTAAATGTGTGTGATTCTTAAAATTCTTTGACCTCTCAGTATAATCTATTTGGCTTTGATACCCTTTGATATCTAAACCTTTTTATTGCTTCATATTTAGTTTGCTAAAAATAAAAATTATATTAAATATAATAAATAATTGTAAAAAAGAATTATATTAAAGTTTTGATGAATGAATATATATTACTTTCACCGCTACTTCGTCATATTTTGTTCATTCCGGTTACTGTTAACGAAGAAACAAATATGTAGAAAAGACCGTGACCCGACGGCGAGGGAGCGACGTCGGGTTATGTGGGATTTTTACCGCACTAAAACCCTCCCGGTAGCCGTCCTCAGCCCTGCGTGGAGGACTTCACTCCAACGGAACGCAACCGGAGTCCTCCAAGCGCAATGTCCCTTTTGGGCTCTTTTCCAGTGAGCATAAGCGCTCACCGTTCTTTCAGGTATTTACGACGGCATGCGACCACACATGCCGCCGCCGGCGCCGTTCCCGGAGTCACTTGACTGGACGGTTCGAGCTCCCACTGTTGCCGACCGCAACCCCGCACGCCCCCTTTTAGTCGCCTCTTACGACAGGCAGGGGATACCATAGCCCTATTCTGGTCCCGGCACTATAGGGACAATCTGAAATTACCTTGAGTTAATTTAGATGTTTGTGGATCGTGTGTTTAAATATAATAAATCAATATTTTTATCTTTCTTGTTCCTCTTTTTCTTCTGCCTTCTTTCTTTCTCTTTCTTTTGCTTGAGTCCTCTCCTTCTATGTTCCAGAATATCATCGTAATAGTTTTCGTCTCCTTTGCAGTTATAAATTCAGCATAGGAAATGAAAACCAGCGTGACAATATTTGGACTGTCTTTTACACAAGTCTTCATTTTTCTCTCTCTAATCTAATAATTTTA
>DWNE01004975.1:0-14520 GCA_018249875.1 Cecropterus toxeus | reverse complement strand
CTGTCTGGCCGGGAATCGAACCCGGGACCCACTGCGCGTCAGACCGGTATGATGACCGCTCCGCCACGCGGGTCGTCTACACACACACTACAACACAGAAATAAGTGTAATGGTAGCAATGATAGCATCACCACAGATGAACCAAAATGTTTCACAGTATAAAATTCGAAATTCATAAAGCCTCATAACTATTTTCCATCTACATGGTAATCTATTTTTTTTTATGAACAATACATTTAAATTATGTATACAACTTGATGGTG
Source organism: Cecropterus toxeus (assembly GCA_018249875.1). NCBI lineage: Eukaryota > Metazoa > Arthropoda > Insecta > Lepidoptera > Hesperiidae > Cecropterus > Cecropterus toxeus. The sequence continues at coordinate 14,257 of DWNE01004975.1, read as the reverse complement.
ATGGAATTCTTAAGGTAAATTTAATCTGAACTCTGTTGAATGGCTTTACCATAGGTACCTTAATAAAATCGTACTAATACATATGTTCTTTTTCCACTTTCTACAATTGATTAAAATCAATCGTAAGAATAAGTTACCATAGTGACACAATAATTAAATTGTAATAGGAAATTATGGAAACTAAAATATATGAACATTCTGTAATTTCGTATGGAATCAGCATACGACTATGAACTAAGATTATCTCTAATAAGTATTTACTACAATATTCTTTATATGAGCTAAATATTATTCGTTAATTAAATAAAATATTCAATGTATTTACCGGCGTTATTGAGTTTTGTAAGGCCGAGCGTGGACGATTACGATTCCGTCTATCCTCCTTCCTCTTACTTCGGTACGACAGATTAACAGGCGAGCCGAGTAGACGAAAATTGGCGTTGTCTTTCGACATTCCTGCATCTGTAGCAAAAACTATGAAGTTTACCACCACATGAAGGAATAACAAATCGTAGTATTGACATTTTACGAATATTGTTTGTATTGTCGTTGCTAGGCAACCGGCTTTTCACATCCACAGACAGCATAATTCTCGAAGTACTGTTGAGTGTAAGATGACCTTAATGGTATTTAATTTTTTTATTGTTTTACTTTTAAGAACTCTTGTATTTTTATACTAAATATATTATGTTTTATACGCTTTAAATAACTAATATATTATTATATATAGTTATAATAATTTATATATTAAAGTATCAGCAATATAAAAATGAAGTACTAAGAATTTTGTTGGTGTTGCCACATACAATACGCATTAGCAATAACGAAACGCTGCAAGAACCAATGTGATGACGTCATAGATAAAAATAAGTAGATTACATTGGCCAATGAGTTTCTGTTCATCGAATCAGCTTCAAGAAAAACAGTTTTCGCTGGAAATCAGATTCGTTCGGTCCTCTCTTGTGTTTCACGAAGCGCGCTAATTATTTTGATTTGAAGGTTGCGACAATCAGTGACTCAGTCAATATAATTCGTAATTTTAGGTCTGCGCAAGGTTTAAAATTAGTGAAATAAAACTTTGTGTTTACAGTGGTTTTATTTTTAAACAGTAAAAATGTTCAGCGGAATCGCAGGTAAGATTGCAAGTTTTTTTATATATTTATTGGATTTACAATATACTCTTTTCTATGTTTGCAATATTAAAAAAAAAAAAACAGAAATTGGATTTTTATGTAAGTGTAAGTATAAAATAAATGGTAAGTATTGTCTTAGTTTTTAGATTTAGATTTTATTGTAGTTGCATTAATTCGTACTGTAACGAACTTCACTGCTTTAATATGTTTTAGTAAAATAAAATAAAAATGTAATTATATTAGTGCATTTATAAATTTCCTAAAATAGATTGCTATTAGATTTATTTTTGTAAATAAACGTTTTTAGATTATTTATATCGTATACGTAATAAAATATGTAGGTAAGTATAATATAATAGAGGGATATAGTATAAAACCAACCTTCAACAATGACCATTATAAAACCGTACATGCTCAATAAGCAGTAGGTATGTGCCCTAATAATAAAAAATAAAACTCCGCATTTACGCACCAAGTACAAAACTATACGCATGATTGCGGCAATGCAGTTCTGTTATGCGGATACGAAATATCTGGGAGACACTGGTTCAATTCGGGGTACTGACAAACTGAGCCAGACTATAGGTATCCCTATAGTCTCCATAGTGCGGTTGTTACACAACCCGAAACCTGCAGCCTGCGTCGGTATCCTAGACTTGCAACACAATCATTCGTAAATTCAAAAAAATCTTTAGCACGTACCTATGCATACTTTACCAGGCAATTCTCAATATATAATAACTTGTTTTACTTTAGTTATTTTTGAGTATTTCAAAAACACCTTAAGCTTTTAATTAACAATGCAAACATAATGATCGTTTAGCTTAATTTTTAATCAAATATTGTAATTTTTGTCATTTCTCTTTTTTTTAATCTCTACCTACCGAAACAGCAGACGGGCTGCCTAATAGAAAGTAATCCAGTCACCTATGAACATTTGCACCTGCACTTTGAGTATGACATCAAAAATGTTTGTCCGAAAAAAGGTAATAAAAAAGAACACGCGAGAACTAATACGCAGGAATTAAATATGTGCCACATGACATTGCCACAATGGTCATAGCACAGAGAAGCTGTCACATATAACAAAAATGTGCCACAACCAACGATCTTAATGCAGTCATTTTGATGCAGTTATAATTTAATCGTGACATTTTTGTAACAGGTCAATGCAGTGGTTACATAATCCGGTAAACGCTGGTTAATGTCCTTTAGTAGGTGCAGTTATTATGCAGCAAGAATATTTGCAGAACCTTTCTAGAAGTGCATTCAACATTTGATTTACTTGTATATTACACGTTTGATATATCAATTTTCGATTTATTTATTTATTTCATAACATAAAATGTTATTAAAAGACTGAAATTACCTTTTTAACTACAAACCACGGACTCTTACAGATCGTCAAATTTTCTTGTATAAAATTATGTCACTACACTACACGTAAGAAGCTACAAAGTTTTCTTTAAACGAACATAAAGAATGCGCCGTCATTTGCTTATTAAAATATAAACGTTTAAATCGAATAACGTGTATATTATAAAAAGTACGTATTAATGGCAAGTTATTTTTTATATTAAAGGCTTGAACTCATAATTTTTAATGGTTCTATTAATGCAGCGCGTATAGATCAATGCGGTTATTCCACAACGTGGAACCCTGCGTCTTCACGTCTGCAGCAACTTTATTCAATATATTTCTTTTGAATTACTCATTTTATGACTAACTATTACATAGAACTAGACAATGCAAATTGAAATTTAGTTTTCAATGTGTTCTTCAAAGTCCGTATTACTAATACGTAATTTTAATATCTTATACGTGTTTTAAAACGCTAAGTTACTATTTACTTTGTATTAAGTAAACGACAAATGTACTTGCTTCGTAGAATGGAAAACAGACTTGAAATGAAAGACAAAGATTTAGAGTTTACTATTCATTAATATATTGAAAGCGTAAATTATTTTCTAGCTCTACCTACCGAAATCACGTATTTATTATCCCTATATTCATATTTGCACTCTACAATGCTGCTTTGGTTAATTTTTACTTTTTACGTTACTTATAAACTGTGCTGCGACAAACATAGTAAACCATAGCAAATGAATAACAATAGAAAACAAAATATTGAATACAGGGGACACGGACTCGCGAAGTAAAACAAATAAGGTGTTAATTTTATTTCCACAATTTTTATCACCATCCTAGCGCTAACTTTGATCGAAGGATACATTGAGTCCATTTCCGGTTAAATAGTTCTTTTACCTGTTTACTGCAAATTATGTAATGTTTATTAAGTAAAAATTAAAATATGGTAAACTCTAGCTTAGCTTAGCTCCCAGTTAACTGGAGACGTATTCGTCAAATAAAATTGAACTATGTAGATAAGTGCGTTTACGTAAAAAATACAGCTGAAATAGAATAACGAGGTCACATGAGACGACCGCCTCGACCGTGGACCGTGGACAGGACAGAGTGGACAGACCCCGAGATAGCCAGATAACTAATGTTTTGAAATCCACTCTGTAATGAGTTTATTATCAACAGAATGACCATTCTAGTTATATGAGTCATGGACTGAGCTTTGAGAATGCGATCTTGTCTTGTGTTCGTTGCAGTTTATTATAGGATTAATGAGACGAAACATTGTGTAGGTGTATGAATGCAGTCCACTTGATCTCATGTGGTCTACCGTCCATGGGCATATGTAACCAACCGTAAATATGAGACTTGCCTACATCACAAATACGTTATATATATTTTATACTTTTAAATACTAACGATGCACGTTGCCTCACCTGCTTTCAGAAGCGCACAAGCGGTGTCTCAATAAATTCGATTCGCTTCGATTAGCTTATAAAATTACGCACCTTATGATCTACGCGATGATATTGAAATTCTAGTTTATAGATGTCCTTTCTCTCAATTTGCTAAGCGATACAAGAAAACGACTTTAAAAAAACATCAATTTTCTCGAAACTTACTTCAAATGACATGACCGCCCTTGCGCTTTGCACGGCAGTCACGAAGTGACAAACATATAAACTTCATTTGTAAAAGTCTGTGCAAAATATCAGTGTCAAAAGTTTTGTGAATGAATTTGTGGCCGGGCTCTTGACGCTCGCAGTTTTTACACCTGTTGAGGATATAATTAGTGATTTTCGTGGGGTGAACTGTTTTTAAATGTACACAAATACAAATATTTACATACAATACAAATACTTGTTTTGGTTGCAATAAGTACGTAGAATCACTGCATTGGCGTTTCTAATTGCGTTTTCAGTATATTCGTAGACTCGCCAGAAGTTCACAGGAATTACTCAACGGATTCTGTACGTTAATGAATTCGTGGGATCGAAATTTAGAAACAGAGAAAACTACAGAATAACATATGAAAATTAGTAGACTGACATAAGACACGCCACATCGCTTGAGACGGTAATGAATGATCGTACAATTTTTAAAGGAGCGATTATCCATCCATCCATCCACCCATCAATCCATCCGTCCATATGCCTTAGTGGTTTACAGTCTGACATTGGCCTCCTGAATGGAAGATTGTGCCAATATTCAGCGTACTGGAGAATGTGGGTTAGTGACCACAGCGTGTGTTAATGTTGCAGAAGACGTTACTCGCCATTTCTTGAATATTGTCTTAGGCATCTCCACTACGGGAAGATAGGGACCGATATTCATGACCGATACAATACGGTACCCTATACTAAATATAAGACAGCTGTATGATTGTGACGAAACAGTTAAATTTGTTGGATTTATAGAGCACAAGGCGAGTCGAAGCGATTTTATCATAGAAATACTACTCAAACTCTCAGGAGTTTTAACTTTGGAAGCACCACCGCCATACCTATTTCTGGCTAATAAAGATGGTGTTAATCGCTGCTAAATTCTGGTAAAGCGTTTGACGTGCTTAGAATAAGTTTCTCGTGTCCCAACTTAGTCTTCAGGGGAAACAAGTAATAACGTATCTGTGGCGAACCTCTGGTAAGGCTCTACTGTTATCTGGAGATGTTTATGGGTTGCAGTGGCCTCTAACTTGTCTGCATGCTCATTAGTTACTTCTATCTTCTATGTAAAAAATATGTACCTCCAAGATGACCAAGAGTTAACGAATAGATTAAAAGTGAATATAACTATCTATTACATAATACTACTCATTTCAATCATTGTTTATGCTATATTGCAGGAAATCTATCTTGTTTGTAGGAAAATAACAAACGTAGTAAATTCTTGTTCAACTACGCAATATGTAGGTATTTAATATTAGTTTAAATTCGACAAAGTTGTTTGCAGGCGCTAAAACCGCTAAATACCTACCAAGTATCGTCTCGAGTCACGTCCAATTCTCATTTAGCGTTCGAGCCAAGAATATAAATCGTAAAGCATGTGTATTTGAGAACATTGTGAGTCGTTTATTCCTAGAAGTTTAGTTGCACATTAGTTTTAAAAAAATCCTTTGTTTAGGCGTAAAATCGTAGATAATGCATATTCAAGGTCACCTCATGCAGTACAGAAGGTGACCTTGATTATGCCTTGTGTACAGTATTACCTGGTACACCAGGTAATACTGTAATTTTCATTACATAGGGTGAGAGGAAAAGTGCATTCCATTTTAATTCCTATTCAAATATTATCTATTGAAACTTAAACATTTTGTCTTTTCTTCAAATAAAACAATATAACAAAAAAAATCTTCTTCATCTTAAAACGAAATATTCTAAATTTGTATATAATCATAAGAGTTTTTAAGTAAGTATAAAGCATATAAAATGACGCCACAACACCAGCAAAGCATTAATTAGTGTTCCAATAGTTCCTTTAACATCATCTTGATAGGTCATAATCCATCATGTTGGCTAAATTCAGATAGGTAGAGTTCACACAATTTTCGAATTTTGTTTCTAACAGAACTTCGAGCGTGTTTTTCTCACGACGTTTTCCTCTACCATGAAAGTATATAATAATTTCTTATGTGTACATAAGCTGGCTTAGAAGCTTAAATACAAAGCTGTCAGTACTGTGTGAGCTTCGTATTTAAGTTTCGATGCCTCAACGTGAAAGTTCAAAATTCATGCCACTGAACTGCACTGCTCATTTTTCTGACGTTTTTAAAAATAATGGATAAATTGATGGTCATACCTAAACACAAGTACATACAAGATGCACTGATTTTTCTCTTGGAAAATATGCTATATTTATGTCGCTTAAGAATGAATCGGTCGAGATTTTGTCTTGTTGAATGAAAAATATAATCGTTCATAACCTATAAGTGTATGGTAGGTGTGCAAAAAGGCAGAGTATGTTATGCTTCAAACTAAATCAAAATATTTTACTAAAAACTACATTTTTTACAGAACTGTTTGGACGTGAACACCCTTAAACGTAGTTCAAGAGGCTTTTCGGTCTTCTCATAGACATTCTTAAGTTAGGTGCGGTTATAGAATATGAAATTAGCTAATATTTATAACGACATCTACTTCTATTGATGAGTTTATTTATAATTACTTACACAGTACATAAAACTATGCCTATGTCATGAATAAAATATTTAGTACACACATATAGACTTACACAATATAATTTAACTACGCAGTCGTGTATGCGGAAGCCCGATCGATAGCTGACATCATCTTATAAATAGGTCCACTTCGCACGAAATTAAAATTGGAATTGTTTTAAGACACAACGCTTTGTTTTATGGAATAAAGCTATATCAACAAGATTCTATATGATGCCCACAAACGTCATTTACACATTTTTATTTTTTTTTGCATCTTTCTATTACATCTAATTGTTACTTGATACTTACAAAGTAAGAGTAATGCAATTCTAGGTCAAAACCACATTGCTCTTATAACCCATAAAACTTACTTGTACTCGTATATCGTCATAATATAAGCAAACTATACTGTAAATAGATGGTACCTACACCAGTCATCTGCGTAAAATTTTATTAGCGAAAACAACGATCGTGTAGGCGTTGAAACACGCCGAGTGCTCATGCACTCACCACTGCTCGCTCTTAGGTCAGGGTTGGCCCATTCCATTCACCGGTATTATTCCATACGTGATTCTTTTGGAGAATCTTTGTGCAATGTACATCCCTGTAAGTGGATTAGCATTTTCTATCTACAGAGGCGCCCAGTGGACTAAAATAAACAAAAAAGAAGGAAAATTGGTTGACAAAGTTAAAAAGCAAATAGTAATGCTAATGACAGTAATGCTAATTTAGCGCATTTCAGCGAGCTTCATCAATTCAGTAAGAGTGGGCAGCACATGATCCTTAATCACGCTATAAAAGGTTTCTAAACATAAAACAGATATATGTTGTGTATGACCGGTCAAGTATGATGATGATGACTACATCTTTGGAAAAGGTTCCAAAATGTGGTATATAATGGTATGGCAGTTCCAAATATCTGTTTACATTATATTTTAGTAGTTTTTCTGAGTTCAAAGTCAACAAAAGAGAAATGATGCGTAACATTTTGACCTTCGTTAGTTCACACATGACAATTATCACAAAACGCATGACTCATATGTAATCTACAAAAACTACATTAATTAATACCGTAATTAAGTAAAATATAAAAGCGTATTCAGATAGTATTGCTTATAAATACCCTCATATTTAATAGGTTTAAGCAAAGGTCTACTTTTCCATTGTTTGTATTGTTGATTGATACAAATGTAATCAGTTTATGCAAAAACGCGAATATAAACAATAATAATACATAATTATAAATAAAGCTAAGTATTCAATATATAATAGATATTTTTTATCACATTCAAGTATCAAACAAGCATGCATGCACCTGAGGGTAAGTGGTTACTGTCGCCCATGGAAACCAGTAAGCAACTTCATATGAACACGGGTTTTAACTTCTACTTAAAATCGATCGCAGATGCTTTGCTACTCCGGAAAACTAAGATGGTCGCCTCATATAAGTGTGCCGGCAACCATACCCTTCAACCAAAACGCAGGAACTGCTTCACGCTAGAAATAGGTGTGGTGGTGGTACTTCCCCGGTCGAACTACACTGGATCTACCACCTCTTAAAAGGAGAAGGGTTTCATTTTATTGTGTGAAAAATTGCTGTGTTTTTTTGGTCGCAGACCTTGTGACCTAGCTACAATATTTATTTGTGCAAAAGAAATGAAATATGTCAGATTATTCTATTTGTTTACAAACAAACGCGATTGCACATTTAGTTAGATGCTAATACAATTTGTAGACGTCTAACTAATGAGTTTAAACATGAGTCACGATCACGAACAATGGCAACATTGTCCAGTAGACAGCATAATTTAGTTTAGGCAGTCCTTGACTATTGCCTAATTTAATCGTAGGTACGTGGGAATATTTTTAGCGTAAAATTGAGGGGAATACATACAATTAGTGTGTTGTGAAATCAAAAAAAATACTGTGTTTTAGTACACTTCTGTAGGATATTTGTAATACAATAGTCAAAATTACTCATGGCGAAATATTTTCTCTAAACTTAGCTAATATATCCCAATTCATTCAAAGAAATAAGTCTTAACTTTACATAAAACTTTTATTAGCGTAATTTGGATTTTTACGGTCTATTACTACTTGCCAAAAATAATGGTAATAATTAATTGTTATCCCATAGTTTGTGTACAGCAAACAAGTCGTCGATGGTATTCGAACAATAAATGAAAACAAATCTCGCAAGGCAAGCCATGACATCATCAAGGTCAGCCGGTGTCGGACCCGGCTCCATTTTGTGCGATGAAGTCGTCTCTTTCCATCAGATCCGATTTAATAAAAGTGCGAATAGGACGGGAATAAAGCAACGTTTTCGCGATAATATCAAATTCTGCACTTATATAGGCGTCCGTGGATGCAGCACGGGAATAACATAACTATTTAAGGTGTAGGTGTGGGGTAATTGTATGTTTAAGATAAATATCTTGTCACGGGTGGCCTGGAATTGAAAGGGTTAAGGTCGGCAGTGTCGCCTTCTATCTCGTAGTACGGGTGAGTAGAGTTCACATACTGATAAAATATATATTTTACAATATGAAAGTAGCAGACGAGCTTGCAGTCCACCTGAGATGGTAAATGGCTACTGCCGCTCATGGACATCTGAAACCAACCCCAGATAAGATCAATATTACCTGAGGTTACACACAGGCGTTGTTACCCCTGAGGACGTATGTAATTTTTTTCTCGTTTTCCTATACCGTTAAGGTACCTACTGATAACTAGAGTATCAGAACATTTGAGATAACTACTTAATATTTCCGTCGCTGGCGCGGAAAGGCAGTCTTATGAGTAGGTATATTACGACGACCATAAATGGAATCGTTCCATAAACACTAATGTTGTTATAATCATAACGTAGATAAATGAAAAATAACGCTTTCCGGTGCTAATATTGTTATAAATCTACATATCGCATGAGAACGAAAGGGACAGAACTTAAAATTTTGGAAAAATGAATTAAATATTTAAAACTACTCCTTGTACCTTTAGTGAATCAAAAGGTTAATTTGATTTTGATTATTTTTGTTGATTTTGGGCTGCAAAAGTACAAAAGTTAATGTTTCGCCACTTTATTAACCGTGAACTATAAGAAACTCCAAAATATGAACACTACTTAAATTGCTATTTACACAGAATATACATTTCGTATTAGATTCCGTAAATACTCATTGTGCGACATGGAAACACTATTATATCAAACGAAGGACAAAAGACAATAGCTGCGAGTTATCAAAAAAATCTATTTAAAAACGTGATAATAACGTGTACCTGTATGTGTATAGTGTCATAAGAAAAACGCCTAAATGCAATTATTAAAATTACACCGTTAGAGTAGCGACTTTAACTTATTAATAAACCAACTTTTTCCGTAGCTCCAGTAGTGTTAATTTAGATCTACAGATCTCCCTTGTGGAGGTAGCTGCAAACAATGGAATATACTTAAATCATTTCAATCGACCGTGTAAAATGTTACACAGGCTTATGTTCTTAATTGTTTTTAAGTGGTTCAGTAGAAATTTATGAAATTGCTTTAACTCTTGAATGCCTGTGATATGCAACATAGCAAGCAAATGACGTAGTCGAGAAGATTCGATTCGTAGTGCCGTATCAAATCGCGATCCCATCATGCAACATCAATCTTATGGTAGAGACTAGGTTTCCCGACAATGAAATAAAAAAAAACTAGTAAAATAAAATAACTTGTAAATCAATTAATTTATTAAATAAATTGATATACCCATTCAAAGAGGAAGCCAGCATCTTGGGAACCGTGCTCAAAGACAGCGACGCCAATATTTTTTTATGATAGTGTTTATGTTCATATATATATATTTTTTTGCTTTTTTGTATATATGTAGTTTTTGTAATTTTTCTTTTATTATGTTTTAAGTAATTGTAAATATGGTTAGATAGAAAATACATGTTAGAACGTCTGAAGTAAATAAATAAAATTACTATGATTAATTTAAATAATATATATTACAATCAATAGTTATATTGATGAATAGTCATTGAACATACATAAAGTATTGGTTAAAATAAATGATTTGTTTGTATTTCTAGCGTGAAGTAGCTCTAACGTTTCGGTGGAAGAGAATGGTTGTCTGGTCACTTTCATATAACACGGACATCTTAGTTCCGAGAGTAGCAACGCATCTGTGATTGACTTCAGATAAACCCCTGTTTTGTGTGAAGTTGCTTACAGATGTCTATGTTTGGCAGTAGCTACTTACCATCAGTTGGACAGAATCCTCGTTTGTTACTTCAATCTTATAAAAAAACGTAGACGTGGTATTGATTCTTTGTCATAATTTGTTATTTACTATTTAGTTCATCATAAGCCCAAAGCGTAAATTGCTTCCAAGAGTCGATGACATCAGTAATATAATACGAGTAGAATATAATGATGTCATCTGTATATCGTAGACCGGATACCCGTCTCAGCGTGTCAGTCTAGACCTAGTCTATCTGCGGGTAATGTACCAATTGAGATTTTGTATTAGGATTATGATGAGAATACGCCTAATGGAGAATTTAGTTGCGTGGCTTGAAATATGATTTTAGGTACCTAATAGGTATTCCAATGTAGTAGGACCAGACTGACGAATAGCACACTGCAAACTGAACAAGAACGTTAGACATATCGTCATCAATAAATTAAATTTCAGTTTAGAATTTTACTAAAGGAAAACTAAAAACGGCCATGAGATGACCGTTAGATTTTTTTTTTTTTAATATTACAGGAACTTGTTATGATAATGTTTGCATCGATATTTCTGTACGAATGATCTAAGTCGCATCTTAATGCAGATATGAAAAGTGACGAGTGATTCGAAAATGTAATCTATCATGATAGGTGACTTACTTCATGGAAAATATTCACCCGCTCGAGGGTAAAGTGTCGCTATGCTTCAGCGAAACGCAATCAAATGTATATTTTTTTAATACTATGAAATAAGAATATAAAGTTTGTTACATTCAAGTTCGAGTTACTACCTTCTTACGACGGCTTCTTCAAGTGTTTGACTAAGAAGAAACGGGATTAAAAAGTTAATTATTGTACGCAATTAACATCTTTTTCACCTTATATACAAGTAATTATACCAAATAAGGACTTATATTCTACTTAATCCAATCGATGAAAAAATCAATAAATCTTTGTATAGTTCTAGAACGCGCGTGGTTCCATCGGGAAGGAGGTACTAATGGTAGGTCTATTTTTAGTGTATGGCAGTTCTTGCGTTTCGATGGAAAGGTATGTTTGTCGGCTTAATATAAGCAGTCACCTTAGTCCTCGAGTAGCAACTTGTCTGTTTTTGAATTTTGATAAAACTCCTGTTCTATATGAAGTTGCTTCTAAATATTCATGGCCACTTACTATCAGGTAAACTGTAAGTTCGTTTGCTATTTCAATGTTATAAAAAATACTACTTACTAATTTCCTTTCATGTGTATTAAAGGCTTGTTCGTGGGCAGCCTTCGTATTACGTAGAATGTTGCAATTGCGTAAAAATTTGTCCCAATTATATAAGGTTCTACGAAGGTCAAATGATTGAGTGACCTACCTTCTATTCGTCTAAAGGTGGTGTAGTAATGTACTTAAAGTAAGCCTTATTAGTATCCATGAGTAGCCTTATTATTATTATCAATGATAATAAAAGTTACAAAGACACATTATTTATTGATACTTTTCGGCCCGCTCACGTCTTTGTACCGCTAGGTCCTACCTTCTTATTTGTTTTTTCTATTTTCTGTTTAATTGTAATGGACGCAGAAGTTTTATAGAGGTTTTGTTTTCCTTATGTAAACTAATTAGAAGACTATTAAATTTTCTTTACCAAAAATAAAGTTGTAGGAAATTGAAAAATATGTAGAGTCGATAAACAAGACATGATAATGTAAAACTACCCACGGACGTAGTGATAACTTTATATTACGAAATTAAGCCTGTCATACCGGAGTTTGAATCTCCGGCAACCCTGTTTTTTTGATATGCCCATTAGAGATTAGTTACAATCTTTCTTTCTACGTTATAGTCTTTGGACGAGAACAGTAAACGGTCCATCCACATTGGACTATTCTAGTGGTGTTTTCTCTAAACACTATAAGTAAAAGAAACGAATCCAGCCCAATGGTGGGTTTAGTATTATTCACGAACAAAGAAACGTCAATTTGCTCTGAGTAGTTATGTTTTGCAGACCAAGTTGACTGAATTACCGCACCTGTGGCCTCATAAAACGTAACAGCTGTGTCGATCAATACCTGGATCTAGGTTGTAGCTCGGCGACACCTAGACTGGTGGGCGGCGTATTGTACTGAGAATTGCTCTATTTACTATTTTATGAGCTCATCGGCCGACTAGCTCCTGTACCTCACCCACATGGAGTTACTGTTTCCTTTGCAAAATTGAGTTCATCACCCTTGTTTGATTTGAAAATTACATTAAAAGTGATAGGGCTCTTAACGGATCTCTGCGAACACACCACAGTCTGCCTGTTTTCCGTATCTGCCTTATATTTTTATCACATTGGAGTAGCAAAAGTACTTGCCAGCATGCAGTCCACATGACGGTAGGTAGCTGCCTATGGACATCTGTATATCTGTATCAATTTCATATAAATCTAACTCTCTATGAAGTTGACGAATGTCCATGGACAACAGGCACCACTTATCATCACGTGGACCTATCATCATATTTCTTTGCTACTGAAATTAAAAAAAAAATCTTAATTTAGAAGTGATTTCCTAGTAATTACTGGAAAGTATCGGCCTTCACTTCGCTGGTCGGGAATGATGCAACGGGCGTTCGATGAATACCTAGTTGGACCTGCGGACCGCCTGCCCGAATCTAGACCTAAAGTCAATATTTATACTGCAATGCGTATTTTCTCAGAGGACCTTAACCAAAATTCCAGAATATCGCTGGCTATCAGTTTGTTTCTCTGACTATATCATTGTGCGTAATGTAAAACGATAAATTAATATAAGTGACATTATAGGCATAGGAGTCAGCATCCCACATTACTCACGTTTCACCATACAAAGAACAGTCGAAACATTTTTTCTGGTTTAAAAAAAACAGAAATATTGCATCTCATAATCACCTATTTTATTAGAGTTTTCAATACAATTCAAATCGTTCCTATTTTTTTTATTATTTCCATTGACATTATAAAATTAACTACAAAGACATGTAATTACAGTGTGACGCTTAAGACAATGAGTAGTTCATGATTAATCCCATTGTACGTGAGACGGAAATAGAAATCTTGCAGTGATTATGTGAATGCTTCCATGTTATCAGTAATAGTACGAACAATTGTATTACAATGTTTATTGTCTTTACATGTTAACATTTTTAAATTGTATACATTGAAGTTATTGTTTGATTTACAAGACAATACTTTCTAAGCGAATGTTATAAGGACAATATAAAAAATAATAATACAAATAATCTTGTCGAAGTCATCTTCTACCTAAGTATTTTGTTAGCGTCAGAACCCCTGGACCAAGTACGATATTATTTGTTTGGAGACTATCAAGATTTAATACCTTTTTGGTACTATTTGATACCTACATTAAATTATTTAGT
>DWNE01004974.1:0-14521 GCA_018249875.1 Cecropterus toxeus | reverse complement strand
CGTAGGAACATAATAGACTCCCAATAATATATTAATTTAATATAATAAGTATTTTTTACTAAATAACGATGTGTTTGCACAAAAATAGTTTTATTTTCATATGAAAGTAGTAAGTAGACATATTATTGATATAAAAACTACAGAATATAAAATAAATTTTACTGAAGGCCAAAATTTAAGGAATTCTGTGTTTTTTTTACAAGTAGCTCGTTGCTATATTGTATTATTGAAAGATTATGCCATCCAGAAAGATCAGGCAGTCGACCTGACGGTGAGTGCATGTCACTGCTGCCTATTTTAACGGACTTCACATAGAACAGACGATCTGCCTGAAACCATCTACAGATGCTTTGCCACTTTTGATTTTCAAGATTATGAAGGCAGAATCCACACCCTTTCACCGAAACGTAGGAAATGCTTTACGAGAAAATATGTCTTCCTTACCACACCCTTCAAACTTCCTGGTTAAATCATACGGGTTCTATCGCCTTTCTCTAATAGTATACGTGTTTACCACTTCTAACATAAACGAAGATGTTAGCTGTATACTTCAATAGTTTCATAAGCGATAACCAAGAATTATTTGACGTACACGCATGTCACGAATTGGCTAAAAGCCAGAGAACTTTTCGAGTAGGGTTGCCAACCATGCTGTTAAAAAACAGTATTATACTGTTTTAACCGACTGCGTCAGAAGGTAATGTTTTTCGAGGGTATGTATGTATGTATGTATAAAAGTTTGTTTGTATGTATGTCCATTTCTTTGGAACGCGCTACAGCCCAAACGGCTTGACAGATTGTGACGTATGACATATCATTAGAATCGTCTCAGTTTTCAGAGTGACATCGGCCATATATTTTTTTAAAATGGCGCCTGCAAATAAGGAAAAAGGAGGGGAGGGCGACATTTTTTTTACTTTTTTGACAAAAACTCAAAATGGTTTTGGTTTAATGTGTTTACAGTTACTATGTTACTAGTTCACTACATTATACTTTTTACTGTTGAAAAATAAGGTATACAATGTTAATACTGGAAACAGTAGGTATATGTTTCCAGTATTAACATGTCGCACGAAAACTAAGTTAGTGCAGCGCAGTCACAATCGAGCATTTCTGAACGAATCTGTCAGATAATGTTCATGTCAAATATTCGATACTGACTCTGACTCTACACAACGTAGCACGAGTGTGTAGTTTTCACACGAGTGAAGGTTATGAAGCTTTTAAAATTACTTAAAATTGATAAGTTGCGCGAGAAGCACTAAAATGTGTCTTTTAAAAATAAAATACCGTTCACTATTGTAAAATACTGTTTATTTTCTTTCTCGGACCTAAATATACTTTAAGTCTTGTAATAAAGTTGGCAACCCTGTCTACAAGATGCATCTCACGACGGCACGACATAATCTGAAAGCGCGGCGGTCCTTTGCCAAATCCATTTGACTCTTATGTTAATGCGAATAGGGAATATGACGGGACTCGATGAAGTGTCAAACTAAACCGCTATTATAAGCGGTTGTTTTAATGGGAATATAAATAAATTATTTCGGGAACGGCCGGCATAACTGTGGGATTTGGACGAAATGAGTTAGATTAGTTGGTCTGGCTGCGACTCTTTTATGATCCATTGAGTGTGAGATTGATCGCAATTGGGCCAGAGTTGGATGTAAAAAGATAAAAGATGCATTATCAAAATGACGTTAAGGAAAAACCACAGACAAAACCAAAAACGTATAGGTATACAAAACAACTTATAAATGAAATCTTATCAATAGTCTCCGGGCCTCGCGTGTTGGTGTTTTTTCTTTTGGCCTCGTGGGGGAAGAGGAACCTTCATAAGGTACCCAAGCCGTAGGAGCGACGCCGGGTTATGGGCGATGTTTGCCGCACTAAAACTCTGGCGGCCGTCCTCGTCGATGCTAAGAATACAACCGGAGACCTGATCGCGTTGCCCCATCGGGTTCCACTCAGGTAAGCAACTGGGTCCGACGCACCATCTGATTTCAACGACAGTATGCGACAAATATCGCTGTCGCTTGCCGGTTTTCTTGATTGGATGGTTCGAGCTCCCACTTCTGCCGCCCGCAACCCCGGAAGCTCTCTTTTGGTCTCCTCTTACGATAGGCAGGATATACCGTAGCCTTAATCTAATCTCAGGATTACAGATGTAACAGAAAGACGCCGCTAATGTCCCTGATCCCTCAGTCGCCTATTACGCTATTTTCCCATGAATGTCCTATGTTAAAAGAGCGAGAGGTGCTATTCAAAGCCACACCACACGGCACTGTACTTTGAATGGACTATACAATTCCTATTAACAATGTGAAAGTTTATAAACTTTTTACAATTTATAATAGTTACTCTGTTCCTACAAAGCAAGCTAGGCGCCATTAGATAAAGTATTGATAACAATATCTAGCTATCGATTGATTTATCAGTACTACGTAAGTGAATTGAAGAGTTAGGATAATTTGTGTCTGCACCGGAGTTTTTGATTTTATTATATTTTAGGGATTTTAATATGTATTATGCGGTTTTTTGAATTTCTTTTTGCCGATATTTCGACCCAGTTACATGGGTCGTGATCACGGCGAAACTGCGGTGGTGGGGTGAAACCGTTGACAAGCAGTAGTGATAGATTAACCTATCTACCCTAGGTCTAGTTCGTTTTCCTTTTTTAGGTTCCATTTCACGACACACAACACAAACAACTGTATCCTTACGCACCGAACTTGGCATTATTTGTGATTTACATAAATAATAAAAATAAAATGTATAAATTCCGCGATAATATTAGTCTAAAATAATATTTGAGGGATTCCCAATATTATTTTTATTACGATTCCTATTAGGCCCATCGCATGTATATGACTTTTGTTAATTTTGAACCACTATTTAAATATATCCCCAATTTTGTTAAAAACAAACGCAATGTGGT
Source organism: Cecropterus toxeus (assembly GCA_018249875.1). NCBI lineage: Eukaryota > Metazoa > Arthropoda > Insecta > Lepidoptera > Hesperiidae > Cecropterus > Cecropterus toxeus. Next base: position 11,583 of record DWNE01004974.1, on the reverse strand, counting down.
AGGTACTTGCGTTTCCTAACGCAAGTACCTACATTTTCGTTTAGTTCTGCTCCTGACCGACTTCCATTAAAAACGTTTCCTTTTTTTATCGTGTTGATAACATTATTTTAATGCAATTACCGCAAATAACTGAATTTAGTAAAAATAACGATAATTGCACAACAGTAATAACCCGAACTTACGCGATAGGTGGGACAGAGTGATAACCGCGTAAATCGAATTCGCGTAAGTCGGGGTATCGTTTCGTATTTATAAATTATTTTCAATTATGGCCGGAAACTGAAGAATTTAGCAAATTAGACAATATGTTTATTAAAATGCTAAATTATACAAATATGATATCACCAGCCGAAGTTATTTTGATGATTGTGAATTTGTAATAGGCTTCTTAAAATGTAGTTACACAAATTAAAAAAAAATGACCACCCCCGGGGGTGTTTTTTGGGGGGTTGGTGATGGGGAAGGGGGGGGGGGGGGGGGGGGGGGGGGGGGGGGGGGGGCGGTCCGCCCCGGGCGGCATATTTTGAGGGCCGCCAAAAGCAGATTTGGCAACCTTGTTTTGTAATCAAGTTAGATTTTGTTTTTTTTTTAGTCGTCAAGTTAGATATTGTCGTTTTTTTGTCAAAATTTGTATAATGTGTGGCGAGTTCAACTTCCGCCCCGGGTGGCGTAAGCTTACGCTACGCCACGGGTAAAAGGGTTCATAAAAATGTAACAAAGTAGTTTAACGACTCAAAATTTGTTTGGTTCTAAATTAAAAATCGCGTAACTCCGGGTTCGCGTAAGTCGGGGTGGCGTAAGTCGTGGGTATCACTGTATTCATTAAAAGGGCAACATCAGTTTACAAAGTTATGCATTGTCAGATGGGGTCGGATGCATACTGAATTTCACGGGATATTCCGTATTTCAGACGCCATTTTAACATTTTAAATGTCCCGCCGGCACTGACTATCCTATGCCACATTTACCTAAATTAATCCTTCGTTAATTAAATTAATGAAATTTTTAAATTACTTATGATTTATATGGTATTGACTTTTCAAACATGTTAAATTGAACAAAATATGTAAAAAATCATTCGTCAGTAAGACACTTAGAAAAAATTGAAATTCGGGGAAATTATGTTATTTTTCATTTGTTTGGGATAAAAAAGAACAGTTTTTTTTCACTTCAACATTTGTCCATTTCAGGCTAGAAAAGACCCGTGCCTAGTGATCTAGGACTTACATAACGTTATAGCTATTAACGATAACATATGATAGCATATGATAAACTTCAGAGAGTTCTAAGACATTTAATTTTGTAACAATGCATGTAAAATGGTTCAAACGTATTAAAAAAACAGCCGCGTACGAATCGGATTCGCACGCGAAGGGTTCCGTGCCTTTATCTATAACAAAACCTCGAAAAATGCGTTTGTGGAGTAGGAACTTCCTTTACATATTTATGAAATTCTGTTTTTAGAATTTGTTGTTATAGCGGCAACAGAAATACAACAGAAATAAATCTAGGTATACATCGCAGTTCAGATACACCCTTTTGATAGACTGACGGACAGCTAGTAAAGACTACGCTGTCCGTCTATTACTATATCCGCTCTATTACTATAGAAGCCCATTTTACCCTTTTCGTACAGAACCCAGAAGTACCATATTAATTGGATATAAATATTTGTAATGCAATTATCAAATAAGAAAAATAGTAATGAGAATATAAAAATATGCACAGATAATCCAATCGCATCGTGACTGTAGACGAAAATGTATAATTAACATAATTTTTACTCTTTCTTCTATACAGACACGACTGCGCAATAAATTCCGTATTATTTTCACATTCTAAAATTTCCTCATCAATTTCTTTTGATCTTACACTTCAAACCGAATGACGAATGAAATTCAAGCCACAAAAAAAAACACTAAACCATAGACTTTATGGCACACGTCTGACAAGGACGAACTTTTCGCGCCAAGTGTCCTGTCAAATTCGAATTCCGTTTTTTTTTTAATTCAATCACCGCCCTTGACTGCAACCCGGCACAGCCAACACTACACTGACACTTTTACGGGAGACCCGATATAAAACGGTTTATTTTTGTTTTGTGAAACCGTGGGCGGAACAAGTTGAATGTGTGAAGGTTGGGCACTTGTTACATTATAAGCGAGTGACGTGAGGCGAATATTGCAGTCTTGAGATTAAAAATTGAAATTCAATATCTTTATTTTGTATAGGCCTTCGGGGGCACTTACAAATTATCAGTATTTTTTTTACCCTACCACTGGATCGGAATTGTAACCGAAACAAAGTCTTTACATTTGCAAGACGGTTAAGCTCTATTTTTAGACACCAACTTGGAATCTATAGAATAGAAGCTAGAGCTATAATAATAGGTATAAAGAATTGAGCTTAATCTACCACATATGTTCGAGGTAGTTAAGAGAGGTCAAAGCTAAGATAAGTGTACTATTTCAGCGGGTATTCTCTGAACCTTCCAACGAAACTCATGAACTTTTTGACCGACCGGGGACGTACCACCGCCACGCCTATTCTTAGCGTGAAGCAGTTCCTGCGTTTTAGTGAAAGGGTGCGTTTGCCGGCTCCCTTTATTATGAGGCGACCATCTTAGTCCTTCGTAGTAGCAACGCATCTGTGATCGTCTTCAGGTAGAGTTCTGTATCTAGTTACCATCTACTTAATAAAGAATATTTTGATTGATTAATTTGATTAATTGATGTACTTACCACTTAACATCAGATGGGCTGCATTACTATTTCGGTTTTATGAAAAAAAACATATCTTCGCGCAACAACATACTCAAACGTGTCGCCATCTATCGCCAACCAAGACACTAAACACATCGCTTGTCGCTTTATCATCGTCGATCGAACAGAGGCAGTAACGCGAGTATTTCTGACACTTAATTGGTCGGACATTTATTTTTTACGCGAGTTATCTACGCATGCGTTCGCTGGGCTATTAAAAATAACTTTTATTTGTATATTTTCATTCTGTTTGATACTGATAAATATTATACGTGGACATAGATGACATCTTGTACACGCATTTGTGGCTTTTAAACTGAATCATTAAATATAATTTTTCACACATATAAATTAATTCAAGGTAAGGTATAACGTAAAAAATCCGGCCAAGTGCGAGTCGGACTTTTGTGTGATTGGTACCGTAATATTTATAAAAACTGTAAAAAATCAATTAAATATCTGTTTTATTCAAATTCAATTATTTATTTTTAAATTATATATCAATAATATTCTGTGAATAATATTGATATTGAAGACAACTTAGTCCTTAGAGTTGCTTTGCCAGATGGTAGAACCAGTTTAGTACGACCGGGGAGTCACCAACGCCATACCTATTCCTAGCGTGAAACGCTTTCTACACTCATAGCCCCACAGTAGGATTTTCTCCTGTGTCGTGGGTGCCATGGACACACAAAGACGTATATACAAACACCCAGAACCAGAATACAAATTTAAACTCATCATTCACATTTCTGTCTGGCCGGGGATCGAACACGGGCCCCACTGCGTGTCAGACCGGTATGGTGACCGCTTTGCCACAGGGGTCGTGGAATTGGAAGGGTGTGGTAGCCGGCTCACGTGTATATGAGGCGTTCATCTCAGTTCTCGGGAGTAGCAACGCATCTGTGATCGACATCAGATAAAACCCCTGTTCTATATGAGGTTGCTTACAGATGTCCATGGGCGGCAGTGGCCACTTACCATCAGGTTCAGCATGCTGTTTGCTGTTTTAATTACCTGTAGGTATTAATTTTTTATCTACGTACATGAAAAACAAAGTAAACATTGATAACTAATCAGCATTCCCCCTACAAATATGCTAGATTTTGCCCGTAATTGATAAGATATGAAAAGAATGTATAAATAATACACCAAGTGCGAGTCGGAATCGCGCACTGAGAACCCTTGGTGCGCGATTCCGACTCGCACTTGACATTTTTTATAGATAATAGAACCCCATTCTATCATTTATAAAAAATTACAAAAAAATCATGTTTGTTGTTGACATTATGAGTGAGATTTTCATTCTTACATATATATGAAATGTGACGTCGCGAAATCTTCCCCCCCCCTTGTCAAACCATGTCACACTTCATTTACCCCCTCCCTTGTTATCGTGTAACGTTATTTATGGATGACCCCAAAGCATTATTACAGAGTAGATAAAAAGGGGATCGAATTTAATTTCTGGACAGATATGTAAAAAATTAACTAATATATTTAGGTTAATTAGCCGAACATATCGAAATCAAAAGTACCCTACAGACTGTCCAGTTAAATAAGCTACATGCATGCAAATTTTTATATAAATCGTACCAGTGGTTCTTGCGTGATTATGTGTCACACAGACACACATATTAGTATAGATATAGATAAATAACTTCTAAAAATTCTCGCCATTATTTAATTTGTCACGTCCACAGACTATAAAGAAATTACGATGCTATATTTTTCTCTGACATGTCTCCAAATACTATTATTCTGAAAAGATTTCGAGTTATATTCAACTGACGCGCATTTCCAAAAAAAAAACGACTACTTGCAACACGACCTCTATGAAGGATAAATCGCGTTTTAAAAGTTTCAATTTGTATTTTCTTGTCACGCGGGCTCATGTACGCATGCATGTCTCAGCTGCATGCGTCAAATTGCTCGTTACCATCTCCATAGGAAAAGTATCTACGACACAATAGGATGAGAGTGGCACGCGTGAAAACCAAATCTGCTCATTCGAGTAAATCATTTCGCGTGAGAGGAAAAAGGACGGTTTTCTTGGACAGTGATCTAGTTATCAGAGGTCAGACTTTAATGGATCTTTGTGTAAACATGTGAACGATGTACCTGTATAAATAGACAATTATACTTGATCCACCAAATAAGTAGACAGTAAATAGGACATTACATAATACATCTATGTCCAATTTCAGTAACTCTATATGGGGTTGGATAGAGTCCATGGAAGGAAGAGAGGGTTGTAGCGTCTCGGATCATTGGGCTCTTCCTGGGGTTCGGTCTGGATTTGGCAGAAAACTAGTTCAGATTCCACAGTGGAAGATCTACTGTAAACGCAGTTCAGAAGGTGAGGCCAAAGACAATTAGGCCAACTGCGTGTGTGTCTTCTATATTAAAAAAGAACGATAACTCGGTAAGAATTTATGGAACTTTTAATTAGGATTTGCAAACAAAACTAACACACCTACCTCAATCTAGGATACAGTTTATGCCAAAACACGATGAAAACATAACAAACAACATTAATCGTGCCATAAATTTGGGTCAACGTACATTTAAACGTAATTAGAGTCGTATCGGAATGTGTTTACGTCAATAATTCATTAAAAGATTTATTTTGAGATCACTTAGACCGATGTTCGAATCAACGCGAATCCGGCGGAGAGCGGATATATTGAAATCAATTTGAGTGGTGTACGTGGTATTGTTCTGAGAATGATTTTCGAGAAAGCATTAATCATTCTTACAAAATTTTGTTACAAAGATTTTTTCGCAGTAAAGAAGTAGTATACGACTACGAGTAAGCAGTTGATCTAATCGTTAGGAGCCACTCAAGATTAGAAATACCACCCGATGTCAACTGCATAAGCGTTGGTACCTTAGAGGACTAAGTTATAATACTTTTAGAGCAAGCGAGCATCACTTGATAGTCACTGTCGCATGTCTACTTAATGGTAAGTGGTCACTGCCGCCCATGGACATCTGCAATCAACGTCATATAGAAAAGGGGTTCTATCTGAAGTCCATCACAGATACTTTTTGCTACTCACTCGAAAATAGTAGTATTAACATGGTCATATAAAAAGTGTGCCGGCTGATTCACGCCTCCAATGTACAAGTAAAATACGTTGATATTTTCATCTGAAATCTTCAGACGGTCACAGAATGTATATGATTTAGTCGTTATTTATATACAAGCGCTAAGTAGTACAAGCGTCAAATTGAACAGAACCTTACAGGATTAATTCCTAACAAACAATACGTCTACGTTTGCGTCATCATGCTCCCAAGAAATAGTATTTCGATAAGGAAAGGGTTTGAACTGATCATTAGGACCAGACCCTACTATCTACATGCAGATGTGGCTATTAGCAGATCCAGGATGAACCGACAGAAGATTTTGTAGCGAAAAGTCTTTCTAGAATGATGACTGTGAGATTGAAAAAAATACAACGAAAGTCGGCGAAAAGTGACCACGAATGTACTTAAATGGGTTTTTGATTAGGAGGAGCAGAGGGGGGGAGGAGGGTTGAAATATATGGACGTTTTCTCTCACGTACAAGTAAATAAAACACGCTGCACTTTCTTCACGAACCGCTTTCGTGTGTCATGCATGACGGGAAATGTATCTACATATCAAAAGATAGAATACGGCTGGCTCGCATTTAAAAGAGATCCGCTCACGGACACAAGCCCGCGTGACAGGAAAATGCTCTTAGAGTAACTAATCAAGATTACAATGATCAACGACTAATCGAAAGTGCGAATACAACCTGAATGAGTAAACTCACAAAATAATACACACGTCTTCCCACATACGATACTGCGAAAAGGGTTTACGTCAATTTAAACTGAAACATGTCTGTTTGTACGTTGAACGCCGGATACGCAATTACATTTGGTATGTTAAAATGTGTCAATAACATTTTATTTGCGTCGTGGGTGCTATGGACATCATGAAATGATTAACTCACAAACACCCACATTTAGAACTGATATCAAAATTCATCGTTTTATTGCGTCTGTGTTAACAAAAAAGTTTATTTTAATGTAATAAATTTGTCTAGAATTGAGATGAAATGCAGTATACGGGGGTACTTTCAAATTGTTAGTTAAATATTTTTCCGTATGTGATCCTTTAAAACTAGAAATTTTGGTTTAATGCTATTTAACCACACACAAACATACTCCAAAGAAAAGCCGCCACTGGACGCCTGGCAGATAAAACGTCGTGATCATGCAAGTAATATGCATAAAAGACAAGATTGAGACGGGAACTAAATATATAGCATAATGAATATAACGCCATCTACGAACAGTACCCCGCACTGAGTCGAACTAACGCCGCAGCCCGCTTAGTTATGTCCGATACTTAGTAGTTCCTACAATGTATAATAGATGGCGCTAAAATAAATAAATGCATGCATCGCCAAGCCAACAATCAGGTTAACCTACGCCTATACATGTTTCACATCAATAATAGAAATGTATGCTATAACTTATTTGCAGTACTCGGTACTATCGTTTAAGCATATTCTACGTCCACACGCGGATTTCATTAATTTTACGAATGTGTGGGCAAACATTTGTTTGCCTTTACTTGTTACAATATTGATCATTGTTTACTTGCAAACGTGTGTACAATTGTTCCCTCTACGTCATATTCTTGTGACTCAGGAGTTGTCAGAATAATAAATAATCACACGATGACGCGACCGGAAGAGGAAATATTTCAGGATTGTGGCAATTTAAACGCGTTTTACAATGAACACATTTAGCTGTGGATGTAAACAATACGGTGATGGTGTTGTACTGTGATATCTGGTTAGGACCGGAGGTCTCAGGTTCGAATCCGTGGCTCGCTGAAAACCCACATGTTCTTAAATTTCGATGTATTCGAATGTCGATGTTTCGAGTCCCCTCTCATAATAAGAGGGTTTGAGGTCAAAGGCCATCTTTCAAAACTTTTATTTTTAGTAAAAAAAAAACAAAATTCAATAACCACAAAACGTAACTGAATTTATGTAAATCTGGCCAAGTGCGAGTCGGATTCAAACACGAGGCATTTCGTATGTATACTACTACTACTGTACTAATATTATAAAGCAGTAGAGTTTGTTTGGTTGAACGCGCTAATCTCAGGAAATCTGGTTCGAATTGAAACAATTTTTTTGTGTTGCATAGTCCATTTATATGTAGAAGCGACTCAAACCGCGGGGCACAGCTAGTGTACAATAAAAGAGTATCAAGTGGTAATCACTGGGTTCCGGGTTCGATCTTCGCCCAGAAAGACATCAGAATGATTAGTTCACATTCTGTACTGGGTCTTGGTGTTTATGTTTGTATTTGTGCATGGTACGCACTTCACAGGAGAATATCTCAGTGAAGGCTACGAGTGTAGAAAGTGTTACAAAAAGTTATAGAGCTTTTCTCAAATCGCAAAACCAAGTTGTTAAACTAAGACAGCGAAAGTATGGATTTACTATTTATTTAAATAAAATTATATATGTATAACGTTCGTGATGTGCACAGAGCAGAGGTTTCAGAGACGAAAAAACAATATAAGGCTAAATTTATCATAGACCAAAAAGGATGCTTTTAAAAAAAGTTTTATGCATAAAAGTATACAAATAAATAATTCTACGACCCGATATATTATCATCGTGACCCGGTACTGGGTCCTTGGACCCGGTACTACACTCACAAACCCAAACTAGGATTTTCTCCTGTGTCGCGGGTGCCACGGGCACACAAAGACGATTACATAAACACCCAGACCCAGAACAGAAATTTAAACTCATCATTCAGATGCCTAACTAGCCGGGGATCCAACCCGGGACCCACTGCGCGTTAGATCGGTATGGTAACCGCTCGGCTTCGCTGGTTGTCAAATATATCACTGCGCGGATATCACTGCTCTACGCAGCTACGCCACGACGTTATTTCACTCACCGTTCAAACAGACAAATTAAACAAGATTCAAACCCGAAGCGTCCAATGTAGACGTTCTACCAAAAATAGCGCCGTTTTCGGGTCTAAATATAAAAACCAAACATGTCTGTCGGTGCGCGCTAGCATAACATAAGTTTACACGTAAGATAAACAACATCCTATCCTAACCCCCGGGTGTGGTTAGTTACAATTTCCTTTATAAGTTCATTTCTTGTCAAAATTGTTTCAAAAATAGCTCCTTCTATTACTTTTTCCTTTCTCTGAAGACCACCTACTTTTAATTATGTCGTAAAATTTCTTAACGACGCGGTGACAGTATTATGTTTTCCTAACTTGGTATTATTCATTTATTAGGAACACTAAATATAGTTGTAATGATAACTTAGTCCTCAGTCAGTGGCATATTTGTGGCAAAGCTCAGATAAGGTTGCCAGTAGGTTGAAGCAGCTCTTGCGTGAGGTGGAAGGGTGTGGTTGCCGGCTCACTTGTATTTGCGGCGAATATCTCAGTCCTCGGGAGTAGCAACGCATCTGTGATTCATATAGCACCCCTGTTCTATATGAAAATGCTCACAAATGTCAATGGGCGGCAGTAACCACTTACCATCAGGTGGACTGCTTGCTCGTTTGCTATTTCATTATTTATAAAAAATATTTATTTATATGTACATATATTATTTATAAAAAAAAAGCAATTAAAAGCTTACCTCTTCTATAGATGAAGACATAAATCCGGAGCTGTAACAAACAAAAAATACATATTAAAAATTAAAATAAACTAGTGTTTAAAGATAACTTACATGCCATCAAAAACATCCAGTTAAAAAATAAGTCTCGCTCAGTTTTTCTACCGTAAAAAGTTGTTAGATCTATGTAGTACCAAGTCGTTTAATTTATTGAGCCCCTACTTAAGGGACCTTATGTCTTAATTAAGCTATTACGTAAGTTATTATCATATCTATATAATAAATTAATATAAAAAGGTATTTTTAAAAACAACCTTTTTTCCGTATTCTACAAATTAAAAAAAAAAAAAAATCCGTATTCTACAAATTAAGCCCTTTCACTTGATACCCATATTGTGTGGATTGGACAAAAGTATGTATTCCGGCATTTTATTGCGGCGGCCATTTTGGAATTATAACAATATTGATTACATATAATTGCATTGTCATCAGAACTTAATGTGTATTCCAAATTTTAACTCAATCGAACACTGAGAAGTGGATTAAATTCAGCTTGCAAGATTTGACAACATACAAACATTGCAAGTTAAATAAAAGCTTTTAAAAACATTCACCGACAACCCCAGAAATACGAGAGCGGTAGTGCTTCCGGAGTAGAGCCACAGAGTTCTACCACCATTTAAATTGTGATTTTACTACCACAATTTTGCGTATATGTATAATCCTTCACATTTTAAACATACACCTACTCGTTACATAAACTTAGATATGGTCCAATAATCTCCTGACTGTAACAACGCAAACAATAGGTTTGCAGTAAGCGGCTCCTTACGTCACATACAATAGTAAATTCCTATGTACCTTGTATATGACTTTGTTGCTCATTATATTGAGTTGGTATTGAGATGTTGTTTGCTACACAATGAACTGGTACAGCTTACCGATTTACCTATACAATTGATACAACAAAGGTTTGTAAATGCGGATTGATTTAGTTTAAAGTAAACAGCTTAAAATTAAGGGTTGGTTTAATTACTTCTTTTAAAAATCAGGTTGTAAGATCAATAGCTTTAAAATTTGATAACTTCATCCAAACCAAAAAAAAAAACACATTAAAATAAATTTAGATACTATTAAAAAGTATCAAAAATGTTATTAAAAATATTTTACACGGATCACAACAAGTACCACTAGTTCAACCAGACCTTTATTCACAGACAGTTATTCATATTGAACAACAAGTATCTTGGCCGAATCCCGGATACAAATCCTTCTTTATTTTGCAAAGGTACTACGATCAGTGAGGTCTGGACTGCTACTGAAGAGATGCAGCGTAGTCTTCCGACCTGTATCTGAATAACTTGTGATGTAATTCGTTTTCTTAACAATGCCGTCCATCCATTAGATCTTTGAGGCCCGTTGCTGAATATTAGGATTAATGGGAATTTATAACAAAAGTTGCCTGGCATTCGTATTGGTGATCGAACTGGATGTTGATGTTACGAAAAAAGAGACTGTTGTCCCTCCTGGTATTTATCTCTTAGTCACCTTCTACAGTATTCACGCAAAAAGAGGGAATGGTATAATTTAAGACAGTCACGACACAGCACAGAATTAAACGTTTAACAAATATAAAACCTTACGGAAGACAAAACCGTATAGATCAATGACCAAAGAATAACTAAAAGAAAACCAAAACCAACTTTTCCCACAAAATTGCAATGAAAAAAGCATGCAAAACGCGCGCAGCACAAGACAGTAAAGTATGAGCTTGACGTTAAAAACTTGAAATGGTGCTGTCACATTACAACTTAGTAATTTATAACCTCATATGAATAGCGTTGTAGAAGCTCGGAACTTTATTTTTGGACCACAGGTCGGGTACTGACGCTTGAGGCAAGTCCTCACTTCGAGCGATAGTTCACTCTTATATTTTGGTACAAGGGTGTGGACGTCGGCTGTTTTGAACGAGACGACCATATAAATCAGAAGTGTTAACGCATTTATGATTGGCTTTCAGTCCGGATCTCCTGTTATACATAGCTTTGATTACATGCTTTATATGAACTGTCTGCTCGTATGCTACTTTGAGCGATATCAAGCGATATCAACTTATTACGAACTGCTATCTAGAGAGCGACTTTACCAGAACATTTAGTGCTACATCTATGT
>DWNE01004973.1:0-14522 GCA_018249875.1 Cecropterus toxeus | reverse complement strand
AGGTATTTTATGTGTATCAAAGAATTTATTAACTGAACTTTATTTGAAAAATCATTTTCATGCAAATACCCAATTGTCGTGATAAATGTAAGTGAAACTTCCGGAACCTGGAGAATAAGCTATTTAATAATAATAGTATACTCCGGGTTCCAATTGTGTGGTTGCATGTATGACAACAAACGTTTCCAATTTTCTGCACAATACACTTTATTGGTACAATTATTCCTTTAGCGTTTGTACGTTGAAACAAATGTACGTTGTCAGGTACCTACATATTTATTGTGAAAACATCGGTGAAACCGGGGACGGTAAACAGTGAGAGCGACACAAAGAGAATTTCATGTCCCATTGCGACATGAAATCCTACACGAGCATTTTAAAACTGTGTGTACTAAGCTTTGTCTATGTGGCAAGTATAACACTTTTCGAAGACTGTATTTTATAGGATAAGCATACAATTTTCCTGGTAGTAGCTAATTGCTGTCACCCATGGACACTGTAATTAACTCCATATAAACCTGTTTTGTACAGAATTCCCATTATCGCGGATTATTTGTCCCTTTCGAGAACGGAGATGGTTTCCTCATGTCTGATCGCACAGCATCTAGGCCCTTGCACCTAAATTCAAGAGCTACTTATGTCTAGAGGAATGTTGGCGTTGGTATAGCCAAGAACGACAATTTATATTCATCTGTTTATTTTGGTAGCGCGTCTTTGCAATCCTCTTGAGACATTAGAAGCGAGAGCAGGCAAGTGACCTTAAGAAACCTATAGACAGGTCGAGAGCCTTATTACGCTCGTTATAACCCGCTAAGAATATAAAATCACATAAAGTACTTTGTGAATATCCACTTTACGAAGCCTTTAAGCGACTACTACATTTCAGTAATGGACGTTTGGTGCAAATTATCCCTTTACAGCATCAATGGACTAAGAGAATTATGTTCTAGTTATAAGTACAATTTATGATAAAGACTATCAAATAATATAAAATAAAAATAAAAAATAAAAAATCCACAGTATTAATGTACTTATACCGTAATGTACGCTAAGTACAAAATTGTAGACTTTAAAAACCTAATATAGTACCTACTAGAGAATTTAAGGCTATCTAATAGTAGGGTTGTGTTGATTTCAGTCTTAGATTGATTATTATAGCGTAGAACCGAAATTTGATACATTATGTACGACTCAAATCTACCCGACGAATGATGTAATTTCGCTTGCAATCTTGCAAATCACGGGACAATTACGAGAATACTCTTGTACATCCCGTGATTTGCAAGAGAAAGGACAGAAGTCTGTGCCACGTCTCACAGGACCGTGTGTACTCTATTTGATTATTATTTAGGACAAACTGTGTCCCGAGGTTCCAATCGCATTTAAAAGGAAATGCAACATTATTTTTGATAGAATAGATGGATTTTAATGATTTATGTACAAAATGTTATTTTAAGATACAGTCAATACAGTATAGAACAGGTTTTTAATCTGAAGCCAATCAAAGATGCATTGCTACTCCTTTGGACCAAGATGGCCGCCTTATATAAAAGTAAGCCGGCAGCCACACCCTTCCAGCGTAACGCAAGAACTGCTTCACGGCTAAAAATATGTATGTTGGTGGTGCCACCCCGGTCCAACTACACTGGTTTTACCACCTGGTAAATATCAAATATAGACACGCGTAACTTTTAATTTTGATATATGAATGAATATGGTAGAATATTTACGTTACGCAAATGTGAGTGCCAGTAAAGACTAAGGTCTGGTCAAAACTCAAAACAGTAAAGCGATTCTTCGAACATTGATGGAAGGGAACTATTCAGAGCTGGTGGCAAATTAATTATAATGCGGCAGCAGCCTCAGCGAACTGTTGTCGTTACTTGCACGTGTTACGTGGTAGGAATGATGTTTTGGTAATAAGCGAAGCGATAAGCGGACGCGGATTTAAACTGCAATCCCCTTACTGAAATACGCTCGGAAAGTCTTAAAATATTGTTTTACTAAATTTGACTTTGTAAACAAGTTTGGTATCATTGGAAAAGTTAATTGACCTTCAGACACAAGAGGAAAATTTTCAATAGCGTCTGCCAGTCCCAAGTTTAATTCTAACATCGGAGTCAAAGACAAAAGTTTAAATATAGATGACATTGTTCATATTCGAAACTTATTTCCGTTATAAGCACTAATGTCTTCTACAAACATGTCTATTTTAGAAGTCCTTTTGAGAACAGATCTTACATAAGGCGCATTGTAAATGTACTGTAAAAGATTTTGATTTCATACACTTTTTTTTTTAAGAAAACTACCAATATACCATCAAAAACCCTCTACCAGTATTTATTGTAGTAACGTAGTAGAGTCCAGGTCTCTCTCAAATATGTGGAAAATCCAAATATTTAAGTAAACCTAAACATCATTGAAAGTATACTGAACTATTCAAACATTTTTTTAAAGAAGTAGCAAACGTCTTTCAGTGCATTTGATGCTAAGTGGCTACTGCTACCCGTGGATATCTGTGATCAACGCCATATAAGATCAGAGTATAACCTAAGGTAGGTCACGGATGCGTTGTTCGTCCTGAGTAATTTGGAACGCATGCAATATGTATGTCATCCATACCACACCCATCAGATCAGAACACAACAGACATTACTCTGTTACGTAGAAAGACACATAACAATAACAGACATAGTAAACATAATCAAAGATAAACGATACTTTGCTTGTCAATTTCTTACAAATATTTATGAATACTGCAGATAAGAAAATCTAATTCCGATTTACCTTTTTACCTGTCTAAAATGTCATTAATCTGAACCATTTCTTAGACGGAGTATTATTCAACGTGAATCCCCGTCAATCCGAACAAAACCGAAATTACTTCTATTCAAGTATCATCCAACAAAAGGCTCCATTTGTACCTAAGTAACAGAAAATCGTTCTAACGGAATAAATTATTGGATCGTCAGCATCGCGCTTGATAGTAAAAACACTCTAAGGCTATAAAATTTTCAATAAGCCCTCGACGGTAAATTCGAAAGGATAGAAGGGGTGAGACTATATTATAGATTAGGATTTATACAGCGAAGTTACCGTTGAAATTGGTTAAAGGGTACACTGTAAGTTGGCCACGCGTTTTTCTTTCACAATGAGGCCGGCAAATATTTTAAACTGAGTTAATTATATATCCTATACTATATTTATACTACAATCATTACTTTACTTACGTACTGGCAATCTTAGTAGTCAGGAATAGCAATCCACCTGAGATTGATTTCAGATGGAATCAATGTTCTATATAAAGTTGGTTATACTGGTAGATGTTGATGTATACTGAGTACTTAATATTAGGCGAATTATCTACTCGCTATAAAGTTTTGCGCGACTTTGTCTGTTTGGATCACGTTCACCACGGTAAATTCTATGTTATCCAGGGCATAGACTATAAATGTGCCAAAATTAATCTAAACCTGACCAATAGTTTTTATATGAAAAACTGATTACTCGATTACTAGGCGATAATAAATAAGAAGAGTATAACCGCGCTCCTCACTACAATGGTCGCGGCACCCGCAAAGTACATAATCCCCAGTTGATCAACGCAGCCGGTACGTGACGTCATGATCCCGCTGCGTGATCGCCGAGTCGCTGCTACTCAATTAAAGGGAAGGGTTTAATTGCCGACTTATAACCGATAACGTATTTGTGTGGGAACGGCTTGATCCTATCTGTGTGTTTGGGTAACGTGATCAAATGAGTTTTGGGTGAATTGTGAATTAATAGATACAAACCAATACGGATATAACCGTTTATGGTTCGATGTCGTGTGTGTCATCGCTGTTGTTTGTTCCCTACATGTGTTAAATGTTGCTGTAAATTTTATTTTTTATTATTAACTATCAAACATCAAGATGTCTTCATGACATCTTGGTGGTTAATGATCACTGACGTCTATGAACATCTATGTCAGATAAGGTTGGAAATAGAGTTTTACGTGATTTTGAACCTGAGAACTAAGCAGTGAGGCCTTAATTGGAACGTCTCGAATAACTATATCTCTATTATCACAATCTTCAAACTAGAATACTGCCATGTATAACACTGATGTTATGACGCAGAAAGAAGATGAATGAACCACAAAGAGTTCTACTATCTTCAAATGTGGTTTGGAGATTGTAGTAAAGCAACCTTCCTAGGCTCTCCAGTTCTGTCTTTGTTTGACTTTAGATGTCTGTTGACGGCAGTAACATCTTTTCATCAGAATAATCTTCAGTAATAGTTTTGACTTTTTCGTGTTGCTATCGGTTTGTAAACTTGGGACTTCTCTAGAAAAGTAGAGTACAAATTCACTGTTTATCTTTGCGTGTATATTACCTATCTTATCTACTGTAAACAATGCTTCACTCATATCACTTACATTTTGGGACATTTACGAAAGTCCGTTATCGTGAAAAACATTAAAACACTCACTGAGTGCTTAATTTTTTTTTTGTTCATAATGATATACATTTAATTTTACGCTTTTTTATGAGTGTTAGTCAAAATAGTCAAAAAATACATATTCTAGATCGGTCTGTTTTCTAGCTTTTATCTGATACCCATATTATCGTCATAATAAAAAAACGTCCCTCCCCCTTTTTCCTCCATATCCAAGCGCAATTTTTTAAATTTATATAGCCTGTGTCACTATGCAAACTAAGACGATTCACAATCCGTCAAGCCGTTTGGGCTGAAGCGCGTGCCAAAGAAATGGACATACATACAAACAAACAAACAAACATACGTACGCCCGAAAAACATTGCCCTCCCTCCGACGCTGTCGGGTAAAAGTTTTCAAAGCCGCGGTTGACGTCATGATATTCCAATATGTGATTTCTATAAATAAGTGAACAAAAATTGTTGACAAAGTACAATTTACAGATTTATAGTACGGTAAAAGCTTTTGGTCAGTTCACATCGTAAATATTCAATGCCAGCCTGAATAAAGTTGAACACAGAATGAACGCAACTAAGAGAGTACCACTGGAGTGTGAAATTTTGCAATCCACTCCGGAAATCTGGGTTTGAACAGAGACTAACATTTTTTAGCCACTTGATATTTGTTAGGGTTTTTTTATTTACTTTGTACATCTTATAAAAAGGTAATATTTGTAAATAATTTCAATTAGTTGTTAGTTAAACCACACTTAGTTAAAATGATTGTTTAGACCTTACAAAATGACCTTAACCGAAAGTCTGGACAATAAATATAAAAAAGTAACTACTGTTATAAACATATATTTCTTTTGTAAACTAGGTCAGTAGTCTAGTAAATTATGATCAAGCTTAAGTAATGAAGAAGCTTTATATTATGTTTTCGAAATAGTATATGTGCACAAAGGAAGGTTTAAATTTCGCAATAGTTCAGCTTCACGGCGTATGAGATCGTGTAATACGTTGTTTCCTTCAAACATCACGTACCATTTCTCGTCCGATCAGCTGATTTCGTGTTATACGAGAAATAGAACGGACCGAATAAGTATTGAATTAAAATTTGAAATGAAATTCTGTGTGTTTATGTCACTAGTCACAAAGAGTCGGAAATGAGAAATTGTTAAATTAATTACAAAAATAACAAAAAAAATATCAGAGCAGGTGGTAGAAACTTTTGTGTTCGACAGTCTTCTACAAAGGCACCAACGCCATGCTTATTTCTACCATATACCTATATGGCCGCGGTTTCACCCTCTACGTAATAAAAAGAAACAAACAAACATATCGTGATGTAATGTGATATAGACTATAGCCTTCCTCAATAAATGAACTATTTATCAAAAAACATATTCTTTAAATTCGAACCAGAAGTTTCTGAGATTAGCGCGTTTAACCAAACTAACAAACAAACTCTCTAGCTATATAATATTAAAAAAATTGTAAAGATAGCAGTGTTAAGGGCGATGATGTTCTGCTTTAAACGGTGTGAGGGCTATATGTTATTTAATCATCATATTCCGTAACTTATTGAAACAAACCTACATAGATTCAACAGCTAATAAATAATTGATACACAAATACACCAAGAAAAATTGTACATTACAATCCAGTACAAACATTTGCGACCATAGAATTCATAAACGGCAAATTGAATTAAACACATACAATATCATCTTTCGTAGCTTATTGTAGCAACGCTACATAGATCCGACCGTAGATGTGTATGAATTCATGACAAAAACAGAATTTGTATATTACCATCCAGTATCTACAAACATTTATGAACACAGAATTCAAAAAAGGTAAATCGAAATAAATAAATACAATATCATCTTCCGTAACCTATTGTAACAAAGCTGCTCAGATCAGACCACAAATGTATAATCGAACACAAAAAGAAGATTGTATTATACATCGATCGTAAAGTGCTCTAACGTAGAATTCAGGTCTCAGACACTATAATAGGATTCTTTGTATTCA
Source organism: Cecropterus toxeus (assembly GCA_018249875.1). NCBI lineage: Eukaryota > Metazoa > Arthropoda > Insecta > Lepidoptera > Hesperiidae > Cecropterus > Cecropterus toxeus. Next base: position 8,066 of record DWNE01004973.1, on the reverse strand, counting down.
AAATAGAGATATTCTCGGCATCTATTGGTATTTTCTACAATGGAATCAAAGTGGTAAAAGTTTTGATTTCAATTCAGGTTATAAGTTAGTTATAAATATATTACAATGGATACTAACTTCTGACTATTTAACGCAGAGCTTAAACTATTAGAACCATAAAATTATGACAATACGAAAGGAATTGACTAATACGTCCCTAAAATTGTCAAATGGAGGATTTTTTTGTGTTTTTGATATTGTCGTATGTGCCGTAAGTTATCGGTCTTGGTATCCCTAATAAAATTCGAGAGATGACCAATAGCGTTTACAGCTATCTTCCTGTATACCATTAGAAACAACGATGCAAAACGTGTCAGCGGCCGATGTCACAAAAGATTACAATAATGAGGAGAATGGTTTAATATTTTAAATAAGCTACTACTTACCGTCTATTAGAGTTGGAGTGTTAGAGATATTAGAGTCTACACTGGTTTATAATTCAAATTTTAAAAATATGAAGTGCGAATCGAACTCGGGCACTAATGGTTCCGTATACCGCATCATCTATATAAAACAGTAAATAACACGTTTGTTATATGAGAGCCCCCCTTAATTACTTTTTTTTCGTTGTTATAACGGCAATGGAAATACATCACCTGTAAAAAATTCAACTGTCTTGTTGTGACGGTTCATGAGATGCAGCCTTTTTTTTTGTTCTCGAGGGGGAAACGTTCTAAAGGTACACGGAAGGAATAAGGAATGTGAGATGTGATTTTTACCGCACTAAAACCCCTCCGGTGGCCGTCCTCGGCGCTGCGAAGAGGACTCCAGGATCTCTAAACGAACGCAACCGGAGTCCTCTAAGCGCGTAGCCCCATCGGGCTCCACCCAGGTAAGCGGCTAGGCCCACCGCACCGTCTGGTCTTTACGGCGGTATATGACCACACATACTGCCGTACTTCCCGGGGTCACCTGGCTGGACGGTTCGAGCTCCCACTCTCGCTGTCCGCAACCCCGGAAGCCCCTTTTAGTCGCCTCATACGACAGGCAGGGGTACTCTATTCTAATCTCGGAACTACAGGGACATCATGAGATGCAACCTAGTGACAGACATACAGCGGAATCTTAGTAATAGGATTCAATTTTACCCCTTGGATACGGAACCCTTAAAAATGAGTAATACTTATTAATTCTGGAACTTAGACCACCATTACTTTTACAGAAAATCCGTAATAATCCGCCGCTGTTGAACGACTAAGGCAACTAAAATATTATATAAAAATAAACATTATTTCTATGTTTCACTTCGTAAACTCTATTCATTAAAATGAAATCCGAGATTTTATTTCACGAAAAATTAATGTTTGTATAGAATGGGACTCGTTTAAAAGAATAAGTCTTGGAATATAATTTTGAATTTATATAGTGTACGTATTATAACTTCAACTACAAGCGTTAAGGTTGACGTGTTCAGCGACACGAAGAAAACCACGTTAAATACTATGTTAGGTGAAATACAGCAAATGTTATGTAAGAACCATAGATTTTGTATTATAGAGAGTACCGAAGTGTATTTTCAATATAAATCTTAATATTAATCTTAGATTGTGGTAGCTAATTTTATATTAAGATACACTAATAGATGGCGTTAGGTGGTTTCTCACCTTGAATACTTTAAACTGAAGTGTACTGATTACATGAGTCTTGTTTTTATTTCTCTTTTTCCCGACTGCGTCACATTGAGGGTAATGTTTTTAGAGCGTATGTATGTATGTTTGTATGTATGTACGTCCATTCCTTTGACACGTGCTACAGCTCTATATATTGTAATACTTTTACTTGACTATTTTAATAAAAACTCATATATGCGTTAAATTAAATATACATAATATCAACAAAAAATTCGTTTTAAGCAGTCCGGTTTTTTGTTTTAATATATTAACGATGTTACTAGTTTACTATGCTAAGGTTGCAAACAAGCATGCAGTCCACCCAGTGGTAAGTGGCTTCCGCCTCCCATGGACACCTGTAATAAGCTCCAGTAAGTATGTCAACCTTTCCATACCGTTCCGACCAAGTACGCTCAACACTGCTGTTATTACGGAGACGTAGGTGTGGCGGTGACGCTTCCGGAGTCAAACCACAAAGGATCCTTACACCTTCAAGTTCATATTTGACATGTCTTTCTTTTTTTCTTATTTTTAAAATATAATACCATCAAACTTGTACTTAATTTTGGCCTACTTGTAAAATAATCACCGCATGATATTTAATACTCGCGCCACGCAATTAGTCCGATCACGAATTGACCAACAAATATTGACGTAATGGACGTAATTTGTCAAAACGTGTCGTCAATCGGTCATATTGACTGAAGCCAGTGAACCGTGTGGCATCTCTACGAATGTATCGCTCTGTGGAAATAGAGTTGAAATGTGATGACAGGAACGCAGGTGTGCAGCGTTTATTTTAATAATGTGCAAGTTTATTTCCGTAAATGTTTATTTCGGAGCACATTGTAAAAAACTCGGAAGTGTTTTACTTAAATTTGTCCTCTGTTTCAATATTTAATATATTTAATATTCGACTACAGTTTTAGAGAGACTTTTATTTTGCATGTTAGTTTAAAACTTTCCGAAATGCATTAAAAAATCAGTTTATGTTCGTATATTCTCCGTCGAAGTATACACACACACACACATTACACATACTTTATAATAACATGTGCCATGTTTATACAGATATGCGTACGCACACACACACATGAGCACATACACACACACATACAGAGGGAGAGAGAAAGAGTTACATTTATTTACATACATCTATGCACACACACTCGCAAGCAGGCACGTCCGAACACACACGCACACATACACACACACACACACGCACGCACGCACACACAAACACTACATTATGAAAACTACTTTGATCAAATACTGTGATTTAGTACCTAAACAATGTCAGCCCACACATTATGTTTACTGATACAAAACGAAACCTATTTACATTATAACTGACTGGAAAAAGTTAAGGGAATAAAACGGATCACAAAATTCCATTTATGTTGAAATTATACAAAAGCGTCTACCTGAACGTTAATCCCCTGAATAAACATTTCCGACCCAATACCAATAGCATTAGAGATGTCACTTGTGTTAGCTAACGGTGTCTCCCACACCTTAAACCTTACTCAATGCCTTTTAGCTAAATATGAATAAACATCTTATCGTTTCAATATAAATTAACGATCGTATCGTTTTAATATAAATTAACGATATATTAACAATAAAAACTAAAACGTTCGTTTACAGAATTGTCACAGCAGAAAATCAATATTTCTAAACTAATTCATTTATTATTGATTGTAAATCTAGGAATTACATAGTAAGAACTTAATTCCTAGTATCAATAATCGCCAGCCTTAACTAGATTTTTTTTATAATAATGAAGTAGCAAACGAACGTGCAATCTACCTGATTGTGAGTTTCTTTTGCCGTCCAGGAACAATATATAAGTATAATATTTTATTCTATTTTATCAACATAATAGTAATTTTTATCTTTTTGATTCTTCAGACCACTATGATCGCGAAGGTTAATACGAGTAGTTTTCAATAGATAACAGCCTGAACCGTATTTTTCCTTCCATAACATCTTTCTACATACAATTTCAAAGGACCTAATATAGGTTACTTCTAATACAATGTGATCGTACAGTCCTTTGAATCTTATTAATATTTTAAAGGCAAAACTTTGTGTAAATGTATTTTCTTTCTATGGAAATAGCAAACATGCTGTCCACCAGAGTATAAGAGATCACTGCCATAACGAACTTTATAAAGAACAGGGATTCTAGTTGAAATCAATCAACGATGCTTTATTACCCCCAAAGAGTATGCTCACCTCAAGTATGCAAGCAACCACACCCTTCCACTAAAACACAAGAACGATTTCACGCAGAATAAAGTGGCGGTGGTACTCCATCGTCGACGTATAATTTACTCTACCTGGCATATAGTCCAGAATAATCGTGTTGATTATTATAATCGAATTCGTCCCAGACATTTACAGTCAGTTATTCGCTCATGAAAATCTTTACTAACCTTTATTCAGTTTTATTCTTCTAAAACAGGTCAGTGCGCGTTGAACCGTAAAACGTAACATCCCGCCTCAATTCTACGTTATTGGGCGCACCGGAAAGTGCCAAATACACTTTTCTCACAAAGGCGTTTACGTATACATTGTATATACGTGAATGTGCAGATTAGATTAAATTTCATCTCAAACATCAGCTGAAATTTCAAATAGATTGAGTTTATTGTGCCCTTCGAATTTATTATGTTTTTTAAGAAAAAACGATTTAATTATAATTAGTGTCCGACCAAAGTTAGATTTGGCGAAAACCGAAGCCGTTTCGGCTATCGACACAACCTTCGGCTCATGACGAAGGTCCAAAAAGCTAAAGATCTTATAGACAATTTCGTTCTAAATTGTCTAAAACTTTATATTTTAACGATTGAAGATTTTATATGTATAGTTTTTTTTGGCTTGTAGAGCTGATAACAAATACTCTTCTACTTTATTACAGTATTTTCTAATTTGGCACACAAATTCGACCTCTACAAGCATTACATAAACCCTTTCTACACTCTTGGATTTTCTCCTGTGTCGTGGGTGCCATGGACACACAAAGACGAATACAAAAACACCCAGACCCAGAACAGAAAAAAACTCATAATTAACATTTCAGTCTGGCCGGGGACCAAACCCGGGACCCATTTCGTGTCAGACCGTTTTGGTGACCGCTCCGCCACGCGGGTCGTCAAACTATTACATAACATTTATTCCTCAAAAAAACATAAAGTCAGCGTAAATACAATTTATCGTATAATTTTTAGACTACTTATTAGACCTGAAATGAAATACAAATTATTTTCGGAATGTTTCTAATTAGCAAACCCTAGAAAACCATTTCATTTCCAGAGCTCTGTTACAGACGGCTCTGGCCGCAAATCTGATTGAACAGAGGACTGATGAATTACTTTTTATTTGACCTAGCAATGACCTCAATATAATTGATTTTGAACGACTTTCTTATTATTATTCGTAAAAGCGTTATTGCTGTTGTGGTATTAAATATCATAAAATTGGTAGTATCCATAAATATAACATCACTATTCCAATAATGTTTTCTAGCGTATCTACAGAATGTATGGATACATAAAAATAGATGATTTTGTCGTATTCAAATCAATAAAAAACATCTTATTAGGACGATTGACTTTTATTTAATTTAAATTTAATAGCTTCGATCATTATAAAAATAATGATAACAATGAGCGAAGTCAGAATTCAAATCACTCCTAAGTAATTAAGGATAATATTTTGTATTCTAAATTAAACATTCAAATAGGCCAAACATAAAGAATCCTTTATGTGTTGCACTAATATGGTGTCCTCTTCGTCACGCGGATTTCACGCCTTTTAGTAAACTTTCAATAAATATGAAAGTGACTGCTGACATACATTCAAGAGATTAGCCAGTTGGTAGAACCAATGTAGTTCGACCGGGGAAGTACCACATCCACATCTATTTCTAGCGTGAAACAGTTCTTGCTTTTCGTTGGAATGGTGTTGTTGCCAGTTCACTTATATTTGAGGCAATGATCTTAGTCCTTGAAAGTGACAACGCATGTGTAATCGACTTCAGATAGAACCCCTGTTCCATATGAAGTTGCTTACAGATGAGTGACAGTAACCGCTTACCCATAGGTGAAGCGTACGCTCGTTTGCTGCTTCAAATTGAAAAAAAAAAGATTATTCGTTACAGAGTTACAGATTGACACTGACCTATTTCTCGGGAACATGCCGGCTGACCGCAGTGTCAGCGTGCCGACGTTCAATTACATTCTGCTTACGACGGTTCGACCGCAAATCTGATTGAACCGAGGCCTGATGACTTAGCACTAACGTTTTTGCTTTTTTACATACTGACGCAGCTTTGATCTATGGTATCGGCTTATGTTTTGCATTGTTACTATTAAAGCCTAGTGCGTATACACAATTTTATATCGATTTGTAAGGCTCCCACCTTAAAAATTATTTTGTGGTTAGACTCCATAAGCACAACCGCCCTACTTATTTCTGTAAACAACAGCAGCGTTAAGCTGTTAAGCGTTGCGGTGTTCTGGTCTAAAGGGGTAGTATAGGAGATTTACTTATATGAGGCTTTCCAACTTCTTCCTCAAGGGGGTAGCAACGGACCTGTGAGCAACCTCAAGTAAGAGTCTGATGTTATGTGCAGTTGATTATTGTTGTCCAACGTGGCAATTACCACCCAGCATCAGATGGACTGCATGCTCGTTTGATATTTCTATATTAAAAAAGAGATCAAATGGATCAGTCAAGTTGTTTGCTGGTACAATATTATGACGCTACATTTGACACACCTATTTCTAGCGTTAAGCAGTTCTTGCGTTTCTATGGAAGAGTGTGGTTGCTTGCACACTTTTATATGAGGCGACCATCTCAGTCCTCGGGAGTAGCAACGAATCTGTGATAGACTTCATATAGAACCCCTGTTGTATATGAAGTTGCTTACAAATGTCCATGGGCGGTAGTAACTACTTACCATCAGGTGGGCTGCTTGCTCGTTTGCTACTTCATATTTATAAAAAAAAAAGAAAAATCATTTTAAAGTGGTAGAACCAGTGTAGTTCAACTGGGGAAGTACCACCGCCAGACCTATTTCTAGTACGAAGCACTTCTTGCATTTTGGTGGAAGGGCGAGGTTGCCGGCTCACTTATGCATGAGGCGACCATCTCAATTCTCGGGAGTAGCAACGCAACCTAATCGATTTCACATAGAACTCCTGTTTTATATAAGTATGTTTTTAGTCGCCGTGAATGCGTATACAATCAATGTCGTTATCGATTTAAGTACTAGATTCCTATTTTATCCTATTGACCCATTGTTTTTGAATGATCACGAATCAATTGCATAAAAACCGCGTGTAAAATCATCATTGCTTATGAACATTTTACAGACGGACGATAGCTTTGAAAATATTCATTAAAAGCGATCGTTGTTTATTTTTAACAAGCTTTATATTAGCTTGACTTTTTTAAATCGAGAGTCTAGTTGGTCTTAAATAAATTTACATCAATTTCTTAGTTAGCTAATGTTCTTAGTTTCTAACTTAAGGGCTTTTTGTGCATACAGGTTAAGTACGTAATTTTATTTAAATAGCATTTTCTGCGATAAGTTAATCATTGTTACCCTCTTCAAGTTATTCATATTAGGCGTGAAATTACATTCTAAATCGAATTAATTATTTTAAATATTGTCTAGACATTTAATGTATATTCATGAAATGTTTAGGTACTTAGTACTAAAATGACTAACACAATAAGATTGTTAGACTAATTAGTTTTATAAGATTATTGAAAACTTATTAATTTAAGAAAGAAATCATATTATTTTTGCAAAAAAGTTATAGTTTTCAGTCTTCAGTAATTAACTTTTATTAAGTATTTAAGTTACCTATTCTACAGTCTGTCTACAAAGTTCTTGAGTCGAAATATTTGAGGGGATTGATTGATTTCTACTTGTTATGAGTACATATTATATCATTAAATTTACAGACAATTCCTTCAAGTTTTCTATAGAAACCAATTTTACCTTGGAAGCATTTGTCAGTTAACTTTTGTTACCGAATCTGCTCAATTCCTCATTTTCTTGTTTTTGATTAACAAGGAAAAGTTCTTACAATGTAAGATCCGGCCACTTAATTTCTATGTCTATGTACATAGATCTTCTTAATCAAATATATTTTGTAAAAAATGTATACGGACAAACATATTGCATTAACATATTACATTAACATATAGGGCGATAACGACGATACTATATCCTACAAGTATATGAGCATCGACTAATTCGATATATGCATAAAATACATAAAAAATAATATACATGACGAGTCACTAGTACTTTTATTAAAATTAATATAATATAAAAATCGGATTATTCTCTAAAAAAAGAGTTCTCAAAGTTGTGTGAAGTCTACCAATTCGCACTTG
>DWNE01004972.1:0-14523 GCA_018249875.1 Cecropterus toxeus | reverse complement strand
TAGCAACGCATCTGTGGTCGACTTTAGATAGAACCCCTGTTCTATATGAAGTTGCTTACAAATGTCCATGGGTGGCAATAACCACTTACCATCATGTGGGCTGCCTGCTCGTTTGTTACTTCATTCTTATAAAAAATAATAATAATTCTTAGGTGTGCAGTTTTATCTATATTTTTTCCTCTTTTAGTTGTAGCAAGTGATAATAATAATTTTCTAATACATACATAACTTTAAATGCATATGTATTGCATACAATTAGCATTTTTCCTAAGATTTAAACCTAAGACCCCTATCCCTCATTGAGAGGCAAAATTTCAGCGGTTAGGCTATCACTGCTAACTTAAATATATTTATTACTTTTCATAGCAACGTTTCCGACTCCATAAATGCTTGAGACCTCAGATAATTTAATTCCATCACAAAATAAATAATAAACTGGAGAATGCCTATAATATAAAACAGTAATCCTCTTAAGAGTGCCCTTCCTCTTACGCCGAACATTTTACCATCGCACAAAAGGTTATACGAGGAACTCGGGTTATTTGATATTGCAATATAGATTATTGGATATACCTGCGTATCTACGAATATATGTCTACTTTGGTATGAATTTTCTTTCACGTTTTCCATACGTGTTACACACACGTCCAAGTGTCTGTCTTGAACACACAAACATAAACCATGTCGTATGTAATGCATCTGCCATACTGGGAATTAAATCCAGCCCTCTGTATGAAAATGCAATGAAAACCAGTATGCAATTTGCGGCATCATATTAATTGCACGGTTCTGCTAAATCGAAATGAAGAATATAGTAGCTTTATTGTACTTTTTAGGGGTGCGGTCCATTGGCAAGCGGTTGGTGCCGCCCATGGAAATCTCTAAGCAACTTTATATAGAATAATCACAGATGCGTTGCTACTCCCGAGGTCTAAGATGGTCGCCTCATATATAAGTGGTCGTTTCTTTTACAAGCCCCTACATTGTTCGTCTTGTACGTTTTAATGAAATGAAATATCTTTATTTTGCATAGGCCTACGGGGGTACTTACAAATTGTCAGTCACAATATTTTCTTACACTACCGCTGTATCGGAACGCGACTTCAACTGAGAAGATCCGGCAAGAAACTCAGCGGATTAGCCTTTTTTGTTTGTATAGTATCTTTTTTTAACAATTTGTTTTTTACATAGCAATAAAAGACAGCTCTAGAATCTTGCCTTAAATTTGACTAAACATGAGGCTTGTTTGGCAAGATACGATACACTTTAACAATTAATTAATCATTGAAATATACACTACCTATTGCACAGTTCCAAGCTTGCTTTGTCTTCTATGTAATCAGAAATTTTATAATATGCTTTAGTAGGAACCTACATTGAAATGGTATTATAATATTATATTATTATGTTAGTAATGTTTGCTTGTTTCAATTATTATGCTCGTGAGGAAACGTTAATAAATATTGTTTTAATTTCGTAATGTAACTATTATTATTTCCTTTGTTGTTTTACAAGGTACGTGGAAAGACAAAGCTTTCCTAGGCTGGAAGGTTATAATAATAATAGACGGTCCAATGTTATTTTGTGAATTACTAACACGAATACAAGCGATGTATTACAATTTCGACGAATCAATACGATCAATGTAAAACGAACCAAAATTAATATTGTAAGAATTTCTTTCCTGCTGCACAAATTTCATCATATATATCTGAGGGCCACGCAACGTGCGTCACGCGAACCAAAATTAATATTGTCAGCGTTTAAGTGTTAATAAACACACACACACACACACTCGCACCACGCACACAATAATATATGGTAGGTACCTGTGTGTAATTAATGTAATTAGTGACAGGTGTATGATTAATTAATATATAAAAAAATGTATCTGATCTTATGAGCTACCTAATTTCGCTTCATATTGTAGTGATTTCATGGCTCCCTGGTTAAAGCTTACTAGTGAAGTATGCTGAAGTAATACTAGATGTATTACTGAAGTATATATAAGCATGATGTCGCGGAAGCGTTAGTGGGCGCAGACGCGGCGGACCTGGTGATTTATGTTCACATTAACCTCCAGATCATAGCACAACTTCATAAATTGATAATACTGTGTATCCGCGAATTGCTAACTAGTCCGCGACTTGTATAAGAACATTTGGCAAAGAGAGATTTCCGCCAGGCTGGCCGGTGATCATGCCTGGGGAGCGGCCGTGCTCCGACAGTCTCTGTTCGGAACTTGTATATATGCACGATGTGGAGAAAATTCCATAGCTTCCACTCCTATAGCGTGATTCAGAATACGGTGACGTCATCTCTAGTTGAGTTGCAGGAGGTCGCCACAAACACATCTTTGCTTATATTTAGTTTACTTTTCGTCGCCGTACCCGCGAGTTCATTACGAAAAAATATTAAGAATTTTGTATTTCACTACGAATTCAGTTTTCGAGATTACAAAAGAATCTTATAGAATAGCACTCTTGAAAATGAATTTACTTCGACGTAAACGAAGTTCATTTAAGTCTTATATTTTCTTTTCAAGAAGTTATGTTTAAAAAAATTAAAAGCTACTGCGTTTTTTAACCTATTTTTATTTTAAACTTATTAGGGTATTGTTCTGCTCGCAATTACACCAATATCTAGATTTTAATCTAAATAATTCATTCAGTTTTCCATCAAGCCTTAAATCAAACCTTTGATCTTATATCGCATTGCCTTTGTGTCAAGTAAGTTATGAAACAACTTACTAAAACAAAATTTTGAGGGTTTTCGAGAAATAATATGTTGGCTGTTATTTGACCAAATTAAGTTAACTTACCCTCATAATTAAGGGTAGATATTCATAACTCTTATATAAAATTCTCTGATTATGTCGTGATAACGTCATTCACGATAAATCCACCAAACAACAAATAAACGGTTAACACGATAACTGTATTAAGAGTCTCTCCACACACATTCACATTTATTCGGCCGGCTGAAATACCTTTGAAGAGGTAACCCCTATGTAGAACACGAGGTCTCAGATCGTAACCAATGAAATTAAACCTAATAAATTCCTATTATAAATATTTCTATTCTATTTTGAATTTAGATTTGGAACGCGGCGTTCAATGTGCCAGACGGAATTATGTGGTATGCTATATCTATGCCTCCATATTTATATTTTTATATAGCTTTTATGTCTAGGACAGCGTTTCCTTAATGTCATATTGAGACCCATTTCCGGGCAACAAAAATAAAATACCAAGTCGTAGCTTTCCTCTTTCTTCGTAATCAAATATAGTATAAATGAATAAGAAAGTCTTCCTTTTGGAACAAAGTAAATGTGATTTAACATTTACATAATATAAGAAATCTTACGTTTTTACTAACTGTTAATAGAGAAACATGTAAATCAAAGTTTGGGAAACGCTATTCTACATGCCTTTTTCTTATATCTCATCTGAAGATAAGTGTTTCTAGAAAACGGAAACGTTATACGGGTTACTTCCTTTACATTTCACTTATTTACTTATTGCAAAAAGTTTGAATTTTAGCGAAAAGATATCCGATTGTTAGGTCTATCATTTTGATCACTGCAAATACTTTTACACGATCCCTCTCGTACGTACTTCGCATTACATAACTACACATTACTTTAAGTAAGCTTTTAAACCGATTTCGGGTTTATAAGTGTGGGGAGACCCTTATTGAACATGAACATTCCCGAAACTTGTGTAAAATATGAAAGCCGCAATTAATAATAGAAATTTCTTTATTGTATGTGTTGAGTTATCACGATACCGCGCACGCTTTACGTACAATTTTATTTTTAGAATGATTTAAAAGATTTTAAACACGTAAGAAAATAATTTACGAAATGTTTTATTTGCTTAATTAATTACGTAGTATTGTGTTATTATTACAACATTTTTCGTCGACTTGATACAATCATTTCGCGTATTATGGCTAAATAAATAATATCTTTTCAAGCCTAACAATTTCCTCGTAATATCTCTAACGATTTTGTTATAAATAGTTTCCTATGCAAATTATATTACATTCATACAATTTTACTTATCGTAATTGAGATAATTAGAGTTAATAAAGGCGTCAGCTCTACATAACGATATCGACGTATGCGTTATTTGACTTTCCTTTATAAGATAGGCTTAGCCTAAAATATGATCCTTGAATCATTCAAGAAAAGGGATTTCACGTCCCATTCTTATAAAATCCATGATATATTATATACATTTTATTTATATCCTCACTCATAAAATGATATGTTTAGTTACGTCATTAACAACTCCTTATTATCCAACTATTGGATAGGAATTCCCTCGGAACAGAGCCTTTTGCCGTAGTCCATTATACAATATTAAGGAACTGAACGTTAATACGTACTCCACGTAGTTTCCACAAAATTGAATAGGGCAAATACATAAGATTAGGTAATTTAAGATTGGAAATATAGGGAGATTACCAACAATAAATCACATAACGCGTACTCCAATTACTTGAGACCACTTTTTTATTTGTGCATCATGGTCATTAAACATATAATTAATTTAGTCCACGAATAAAAATGGTGGAGGAATCAGTGCGATCTCAATTACCGGTTAAGAGAGAATCAACAGGAAACATGGCGAACGTCGGAAAGAAATACCAGGTACAGCAATTAAGAAGAGAATACGTAAGCAGAGAATCTTCTGGTGTAATCCATTTTACATGAGTATATCCAAAACAAAACAGTGACCCACTCAATATAATGGATGTAAAGTGAACTCGATTGCACATCTAGTGCACTTAATCTCAATATGTATGATAACAACTGTTGGTAACCGTACGAATGAAGTTATGAAAGCGATTAGAGCAAATTGGGTATTTGACACATTTCTCTAGCGTCAGACTTATATCTACTATCAATTCGGAACTCGAATTGAATAATTTAAATTTTGGAATGAGTCGAAATATCTCGAAGAATTCGACAAATTTCGATTAATTCGAAATATTCCGAATAGATCCGAATATGATAATTATCTACGCACGTACGCGTGAGTATATTCACTGGTTCACCAGGGAACGAGAATTCCATTGGTTGATAGTGAAATTTTGATTGAAAATAATAGAAAATACAGTGATATTTCAATTATTCGCGAATTGTTCGAATTATTTAAAATTTTCGAACTATTCGGTATTTATCGAATTATGCGTTTTTTTTTTGACGAATTGTTCGTCGAATTTCAAGTAATTCAAAAGTTCGAACTATCCCATTTGACTTTAGAATGGAAAGTTAATATTAAATTCTTAAATTCGATTCGAACGATATTCGCACATCTCTATTTAAAAAGCAAATTATTAAGGATTTCTAGTACACAATAAACAACCTTAATTCATTTGCACAACATTCAGTCACGAGAGTTACAACAGTTTGCGAATCTGATGAGTCCGATGAAAAAGTTCGAAATGGAAAACAGAAAACTAAACATTGAAAGCCTGTATTTACAAACTTCCCGTTTCCGGGTTTACAAAGGTTAAAATGTTGCCGAGTTTATTGAACCTTCGTTATCATTTTATTTTTTGTTTTGCTCGTGGAAAAATCTATACAGAAAATTGGTGGTTATTGTCCTGTGTTCTAGTTTGGCAATAATCTTCTTCGTTCATAGAATGATTTTATTTTCTGTTCGTGTAGGTTTTGTGAATATCTTAATCTTAGAAATCTTAGAAATCAAGTTTGACCTACTTCCTCGTACTCGTAAAGCAGTCGTCGAGTTTGGGTTCGTTTGAGTTCGTTTACTTTTGAAATGATTCTAGTAAAACCCTAGTTACTGTTCGGGATCGTACGATGGAGCTGCTAGACGGCCATGATATTTTCTGCCTTAAATAAAAACTTTATTCAAATTATTACAATACATTTCTTTTTTACCTACCCCCGGATCTTCAATTAATTCTCGAATTCAATTAAATTATTATATTTTATTAAGAAATAGACTAAAACTCAATTTGTTAATAAAATATAATAATTTAATTTATGCGGGAAATTGCCAAATGCCGACATATAATTTTTATTGTTTTCTTATTTTTTTAATATTGTATTATTAATACACATAATAGACACTCGTATATCATTTAAATGAAAGATAAATGAAAATTTTAAAATATTTATTTTTTTATTAATTAACTTCTTTACATACGTATCATGTATTGCGTTAATAATTGCGTTAGTTTTGAGTTAATTAAGCTTTGGTAGGTGTTTGAGTTTTTAGCCACGTAAAACTTACCAAAGTAAAAAAATATTATTATGTGAATTTTAGTGTCTAATGCTAATAATAATAATATTTACTATTTATTTAGTTTTATTATTTATTTCATCAACATTATATTGTCACAGCGGCAAGCTAGTAGAAAATTGACAGCCTTAGCCGGATTTGAAGGCGTTGTATAAAATTTCTTCGTATAAGCCGAAATTAATTTGATCTTCACGATATAAAATTCAGAAACTGGTTTATGAATTTCGGTATATCCGAGAAGTTGACACTGATTAATTTTCGCGAAATATAATTTATTTTATTAGTCAAGGTGATATTTTTTCGAAAGAATAAATATTTATGTGTAATATGAAGTCATAGTAAATTAACTTTCCTAATATATGTATTGTTATATTTAAGCTTTGTATATTGTTTTCATGGTGAGAAGTGGTGGGAAGCTATAGAAACAATGAGACTAATTAGTCACAATCGTCGTTGCAATTCACGGTTATTGATTTATCCGTGTATAATTAGTCTCAATAAATAATCTAATTCAATAAGGCCATGTTTTTGTTCGCCTCTCATTCTTTCTCTGTATAATGAAAGTGTGATAAGTACAAAAGCTTGAATATCTTAAATAACGTTCTATATTGAGATAAGTCATATATTTTATAGATGCGAGCTTCATTTTGAAGAACAATATAAAAATAGTATCGTCGTCCGTCTATCATCGATGTGTCGTAAAACAGTTGCACGTAAGTACCTAATTATGATTCATTTCCCGAAATAACATGAAATTATTCCTGTTTTCTACAAAGCGTCCCCTAATTTATTGTTAAAATTCAAGTTATTAAGTGTAAGTCTCTCTTCCTTCATTTTCATTTGAATATGGTGAGGTCGTTTTAAATAATTAGGGAGTTAGAGACAAATGGGCAGGTAAGAAAAATGGAAATTCCAGGTGGTAGAACCGGTGTAGTTCGGTCGTGGAAGTACAAACGTCACACCTATTTCTAGTATCAAGCTGTTCTTGCGTTTCGTTGGAAGAATGTGGTTGACGGCTTACTTATATATGAAGCGACCGTATCAGTCCTCAAGAGTAGCAACGCATCTGTGATAGACTTCAGATAAAACCGCTGTTCTAAATGAAGTTGCTCGCAGATGTCCATGTGCGGCAGTAGCCACTTACCATCAGATAGACTGCATGATCGTATGCTACTTCAATCTTGTAAAAAAAATTATCTCAAAAGGCTTTGATGGATGGATCAATTCATCTCAATAAAAGTATATAAATATCAAGATCATATTTTCAAGCGAAAAGTTACTAAACAGATTATCGTTTGTTGTTGGGTATTTGTTAACAACTTGGAAGTTGGGAATTAACTTTATTATGTTTTGCTAACTTTGATACGGAAAGGAAACGATTCTAATTTATAACTTTATAATTTTCCGACTAGACAGTGTTTGAATAATCGTGTCGAGAATTTGAGCAATGTGTAATTCTACTACAAGATTAACATTTTAAGACTTCCATTTCCAACTTAGCTTTATTATAAGATTATTTTATAAGATCCTGTCTTAGTTTATGTCGTCATACCATTACTATCCCACTGTTGGGTATGGGTCTTCTATTTGAGTGAGAAGGCCTTATACCATAGGCTACTGCGCTGACCAAATGCGAATTGGTAGATTGAATAAATCCTTGAAAACTTGTAAAAAATTCTCAGGTGTGTTAAATTATTCATGACCATTTTAACAATAGAGAGGTAGTTAAAATATATTGTGCACATGTTTCTACGATTCGAATGACTTTGATTGACTCAGTTTTAACCACTTGTACCATAACTGCTTGATATGTGCATCGCAATAATCGCTACGAACTTGAAGACATGTAAAATATGGCATTTCATCATTGCTTTAGATAAATTATTTCTAGTACAGTTTGAGTATTTATTAAACACGTATGTTCATAAATGTAATCCACCACTCAAATTATACCAGCAGTAAAAATATACAGAATGGATGATGCCTCCACAGAACATTACAGATCGTTTTCAAACAGTCAGCTATTATTAATAATGATGGCTTATTACAAACAGATTTGTTATGACATATCTAGTTATGTATTTCGTTAAAACAAAATCGTAATGTAATGGCAATCAAATTTGATAGAAACGGCACAACCAGCACGATTTTAAAAAAGTATAACGTTGTATCAAAATTAATACAAAAATCTAAAGATCTAGTATTAAATTCTACTTATAGTACAAAAGTGAAAAAACTTGCAGAAGTTTAGTAGCAAACGATGCTACGTATCTAAGCATTAGAAAAGTTAGTTAAGAGTAAGGTAATAACCGAGAAAAGCCTAAAGAGTATAAAGGGGTTGTTTTAAAAATATTGGGGCTTTATTTGACACTACGCTGATGCTAAGAAATAGTCTTTTTCTTTACAGGCTTTTTCCGCGGTTCCTCCCGGTTTGGTCATATTTAGCTCGATAATGAGTATGCGGAGTGTTAATTAAGATCATATTTTATCAAAGCGCCAAATTTCATCAAAATCCAATCAGTAGTTTTTGCGTGCAAGAATAACAAGCATATATACATCTACATGAACTTTCGCATTCAATACTAGTACGACTGAGATTGCATTTTTGCATTCAATACTAGTAAGATTGAGATTGCCTTTTCGCATTCAATACTAATAAGACTGAGATTGCATTTTTGCATTCAATACTAGTAAGATTGAGATTGCATTTTCGCATTCAATACTAGTAAGACTGAGATTGCATTTTTGCATTCAATACTAGTAAGATTGAGATTGCATTTTCGCATTCAATACTAATAAGATTGAATTTATAATCCATTTGATTGTAAATTAACGGTTTTTAGCGATTAATAGCATAGCTCATCCCTAGTTGTGTGTTAAGAAAGACAAAGTTACAACACCCTTGCATAAGATGATTTGTAGGCCGAACAGTTCAATTGTTACTGTTAATAACGATTTCAACTTAAACTTTATCTTATTTTACTTTCGATTTTTTTAACTAAGCCAATGTTTATTTAAAAATGAATATCTGTTTCTAAATCACAAATAATTATTAAATTCATTACATTGTACCAACGTGGTTCATTTTAGCTTGTATAGGCAACCTTTCAAATTATAAATAATTAATGTTGGTACTTAAGCAACTTTAATGTCCCTATTAAATTTAGTTAATTTTGTTTACATACTATAAACTGCCTATAATAGCTTTACCCGGGACATCCTGGCACAGGTAAATTTCTTATTTACTTAAAAGCATGTCCCAACAACTGTTTGACAAACTTTGTAAAACCTTTTTGTTATTTTTTATTATTTTTTATATAATCTGTGGCAATTCGCGCGCCTTTCTCATTATCTATGCCTTCTACAGTTACTCTGTGACGTTACGATTATACTTTATTTTAATTATTATTAATAAATTAAATAATAGTAGAAGAAAGCCGTGTTTGCTTGCTATAACAAAACTGACTGTTACATTGGTAGTATAAATACCTAATTTTCTAATTCAGTCTCATAATTGCGCATACATAAGTATGAAGGGTTAATTTACATAGGAGATCGAAGCGGGTTGCGTTATATTTCCAGTGGCTTACTGTAAGTAAATAAATAATAATCCGTTTCCCACCGCTGAACAAATTGCCCACAGTTTGTAGCAATTGTAGCGCAGTACGCTGCATTATTAATGAAAACAAGTCCACTTAAGTTTTAAAAACATTTCGCTGGTATGCGAGATTAGTGACGGAACTCAAAATTATTCTACAGAATGGCGTTTTGAGTTTTGAATTTGGAGCGTTTGAAGGTTTGACTTAAATGATCAAATAAAAAATTATCGCACAATTAAAATAAAAATTATAAAGATTTATGGTCGTATGGCATATTTAGTTCAATTTGACCGAATTTTGAGTTCCGTCACTATTCTCGCATACCAGCTATTTATTGCCTTTGAAATTTGGTAATAAATGGGAAATTTATAGTAAAAGTGTCTTTTACGTATTCACTCTCGAGTTATCGATAAATCCGAATTTAGTTTTATAATAAGATTATCATTTATCTCTTAATTCGTACAAAATGTTATGCTTACCTGGTGGACAAGAGTTTATTTCCTAAAACCCATATTCACACGTCCGTGCTGGCTAAGTTTAATATCAAGAGTCGTCGCTTGGCGATGAGCCATTTTCATTAAGATCGTAATATAAACACATTTACAATCTGCAGTGACACTGTCAGGGTGTGTACAAGAGCATGCAGTCTAATTAAGATAAATATCAATTTAGACGGACACTGAAATAAATTTATGAGCCAACAAACAAAAGATTTTGTCAAGACTTCTCGTATCGATCGAAGAAACTTATATAAAAAGAAAGTTCCAAGGTTACTTATTGGTTTGAAAAATAGAACTTACGCATTTTTTAATTTAAGAAAGTGTATAGAAAGGTTTGATAATAATTTATGAAATGGTAAAAATCTTTCAAGAAAACGTATTACATATTTAAAATATAAAATATATGGTAATATATGAATAAATTAGGCGAATATATCAGTACAATTAATATTTTAGGTCTTGAAGTGACGTTATAGAAAACATTTCATATCTAAGCAATACTTTACATTTGAATACGATATACAATACTCTGTTTAAGAATTGAAAATAGTTATAAAACATTACTTTGGTATAGCAATATTCAAAATTATTCATAACAATAATAAATGAAGTAACCTTGTAACTTTGGACTATTTTATGATATATTATGAAGACTATATTAGAACATCAATAGAAATATTTACATAAAACCAGACATTACTCCTTAAAAATGTAACAGCAAGTTATGACCAATTTTCAGTAGAATTTGACTTACACTTACAGGACATTTAGTCAAAATTAGTCAGCTTTTAGTACAAGGAAATCTTAGGTTTTGCAAACATGTTTTACTACAAGCTACACAAATATACGGACTTATAACAAACAATTAAAACATTATTACACAAATATGTCTCGTACAACATAATCATTGATTGGATTTCACAAAAATTGGTATTAAAATTATTTCCTGGATAGATGTATGTTAATTGAGAGGTATATTAATAATCCGATTAGGGTAACGTTAGGCCTAAAGCGATACGATATGTTTTCTAGGCTGATTATTTTTACAGGAAGTTGCGTAGGCGCAGGCTCGAGACGAACCACGTTAGCTGCAAATAAAAAAAGTAAACTAAACATCACATTTTGACATGATATTAGAACACAAGTATTCAGATATAACATGTATGTGTTATTTCTATTATATATATATTCCATTTGTAATACTTATTTCCCATTTTCATTTTCCAGTAATTAATTTAAAGCAAACTGGTTTTCGTTCTTTAATAATTTATTTATCAACCCGATAAAGGGCGGAGATGCTGCAGCAATTACAATGATTGTCGGTGAAAATATGTACTTACGTAGTACGTAGGATACTGATACAATTCTAGACATACATTATATCATTATATCAATAATTAATTTTCGATTACCAGGCGGTAGAAGCGGCGCAGTTCGACCGGAGGGATGTCTATTTCTAGCGTGAAGCAGTTCTTGCATTTTGGTGGAAAGTCTCACTAAAATGTGAGACGACCATCTTAGTCTTTGAGAGTAGCAACGCATCTGTGATTGAATTCACATAGAACCCATGTTTTTTATGAAGTCGCCTACAATTTTTTTTTAGAGCGGCAGTAATCATTTACCATCGGGTGAACTGCATGTTTGTTTGCTACTTCATCTTATAAAAAATGTATAAAAGTATATATGTGTGCATACATGCACGTAGTATGGGTATGTGTGTGTGTATGTACGTATGAATGAACGTATAAAACACTTACCAGTAACGGTATGATTCATGACGTCAGCGAAATTCTCCGTGACCGTCTTATAGCTGGGTATGGTGCTGAGACACGTGATCTCCACGGTCTGGTTCGGGTACAGCTGGATGCTGGACAGCGGGAAGTGGAGCGAGGAGTTGGTGAGCGACAGCGGCATGCCGTGGTGGTAGCGATGGACGTTCACGGTGCCGTGGGGGATGGTCAGCTTCTCGTCGACCTGAGGAGGTAAGTTGGTTAGTACACGTGCATAGTGTATACGTTCGATGAGTATATATTTGCTTAAATGGTCATAGATGCTCATAATAATAAAAAGTAAAACAGTTACATCTCATTTAAAAAAAAATGTTTGGAGGACAGAATGAATAACATAGAAACATCAAGATACTTCGCTAGATCACGTCAACGAAACTATGTCAAACGAGTACATATATGAGCGCCGACTTCAGAACTATGTACTATGTACCTACTGTGTATGTACTAAACCATATATTTGATTTTTTTTTAATTATATTAGATTACGATACTCTGAAAACTGAAACGATTTCAATAATATGTTCTGCCAAATAAATGGACATACAGGCAAACATATATACATACATACATACTCTCGAAGAATTATAACGCCCCTTCTGACGCAGTCGGTAATTGAAATAGTGGTTTAACTACTAATTGAAAGAAAGGTTAGCTACTCTTATACAATAATGGCATTTAAAAGCCTTTTATTTCTAGTACGCGCGTTAACCTATGTAGAATTGATTTATAGAGTTTTCCTGATAATAAAAGTGTTATACGCTCTTATTTCAAATGAATTAATAGCGATGCAATTTCTCTTTTACACTACTATGATTGTGTTACTATAACTTATTAGTTAACGTAAGTGCATAATGCTTCTGTAATCTATTATGGAAACATGTTCTAGGAAAAGATAGAAGGATTTTCATGAATTTCATCTATTAAGTATTTCGTGGTAGTCACAATTGACCTAAATATGTACATTATATTTTTCGCTTATGGCGGGACTATGCTTTTTATTCCATCAATGGTAGAAGAACATTGCTGATGCTGCATTAAATTTTATTACTCATTTCCCCGTTTTTAGAAAAAAAAAAATATGACCTATGAGATTTAATAATAATAATATTTCTTTCTACTCTCACAGCCCAAATTAGGATATTTTCATTGTCGTAGATGCTATATATGCATAAAGAGACTCCACGCACAAACACGCCTAGATCCAGAACTGAAGTTAGTGATGTCAATCAGTTAGTTTTACGCTATGGAATATTATTATGAGCGCCATCTTATACTACCTAGCAATATGATGCAAGCATCTATATCACAGGGAAGACAATTTAATGTATTTTTTTGCATTTTTCCTGTTTGTGAAACTCTCTCAACATTCAAATAAAAACAATAACAAGTAATAAATAAGCAAAAACTATATTATTAAACTACTTAATTTTCTCTCAAAGTAATATAAAAATGGGAAATGAGTAAACAAAAATGAGAAAGTCTCACAGATACACTCATTATTGCGTAAAAAAATATACACATTCAATTTTTCTGATGTTTCATTAAATGTGTATCTTTTATTATCTATCTATCTGGATATCAATGCGGTTCAAATGTTTATTAAAAGCATGAAAATTTCGTTACGGTTAGCCTGTTGGCCGCTCTACAATGAGGTGTAAAAATTTAATAACTTCCGGCTTTGTTTACGAAAGCCCTTGTGGCTCTACAGCAAATCCACTAATCCAGAGGTGGTTAATCCGGTACGTGCTGTAAAAATGAAATATTTTTCTAAAATAGACAGGCGAGTAAAATTCAAACCTATATATTAAAATCTATTTTCTCTGGAATAATAACGTTCTAACGCTTTCCACACTCATAGCCCACACTATTTTCTCCTGGACAAATAAGTATACAGAAACGAGGGAAATACGATTGAATGAAAAGTTTGTGTGTTATTCACACATGACAAAATCGAAACTTCTAAAAAGTAGCTTACGATAATAAATAATAACAAAATAATAGCAATGATATAATGATGACTATGACTTTAGCTTTTTCAAAAATCGAATAAGAAATCACTAAAGCCCATATTTGGACATCTTTATTTCGCATATATGAAACGCTCTTATACAAGCTACGAAATAAATTGGTTAGCGCGTTTTAGAAACGTGTTGAGCGGCATCGAGTTGTAATGCCGACAACTGTTTTCTCTGTTACAAAACTGGGATTTCAGTATCATAAAATCTATACTAATAGAATAAAACAGTAGAGTTTGTTTGGTTGAATGCGCTAATCTTAGGAACTACTGGTTCGAACTGAATACTTTTTTTTGTGTTGAATAGTAAATTTATCGTGGAAGGCTTTAGGCTATATAACA
>DWNE01004971.1:0-14524 GCA_018249875.1 Cecropterus toxeus | reverse complement strand
GCGGCAGTAACTACTTACCATCAGGTGGGCTGCTTGCTCGTTTGCTACTTCATATAATTTATAAAAAAAAAAAAATAAGGTAGGGCATTGTGATTTCAAGGTAGGACATTGCCCAACAATGCCTTTCTTTCCCTAGCTGCGGCCGGGATTCGCATCAACCCAGAGCTACTGAATTTAACTTAAAGAGAAGAGAAAAAGTCAAGAGCCCATCTTGAAATACCATTTCGTCTTTAATTCACAAAAATCAATTAACTCTATCAGAAGTTAAAGTTTAAGTTAAGTTCAATTTAAAGTTGTTTGATATT
Source organism: Cecropterus toxeus (assembly GCA_018249875.1). Taxonomy (NCBI): domain Eukaryota; kingdom Metazoa; phylum Arthropoda; class Insecta; order Lepidoptera; family Hesperiidae; genus Cecropterus; species Cecropterus toxeus. The sequence goes on along the minus strand of DWNE01004971.1, from coordinate 14,219 downwards.
TTTTTAAACACGTATGAATCCGCGGGGCACGTCTAGTAACAACACTGTTTAGCGAACTACTCGTTATAATATTCAGTCCGATGAAATAAAAAGTGACTACGATGGGGCTAGCTAATAATTCGGTATCTTTTTGTACTTGTATAAACTAAATAACCCGATTTTTTCTTAGTTTTCCGACACCTTATTAAATTCCGTTGCAGTGCCCATTTAGCACGGTAACAGTATCCTATCTCCATAATTATGTGTATAAAAAATATATTAAATTTAGAGGGACTTCCTTATACATGGAACTGAAGCTCAATTTTTTTTTCTTACATACACGTGTTGGGTGTCTATAGAAAGGTCTTTAAAAATGACTTTGAGGTTTCTAAAACCATTGGTTCTCAACATCGATTGTTTGAGAGATAAGCCCATTCGGTGTGAAAGATCTGAATAAAACATATGTTGTAGATGACACGGAAAATTTTCAACGAAAATTGGTTCGATCAAAATACGGTTGCCAGTTGTTGAGATAGAGCACTTTTTCAAAAACCGAATAACAACTTCGTAATTAAACATACAAACACTATGAAAAACAAACTTATGTTGGTAATTGAAAAAACTGTTCCACTTTTTTTTACAACAGAGCTATATTTTCTCTTCAAGATTTGTAGATGATAATGATATGGAACCCTTCGCCTGCAAGTCCAACTCGCACTTACAAACTCGGCCGATTTTTACGAACTTTAACTATTATAACATTTGTAGCATTTTGTTTTCATAAACTACGTACCGACCATTTTTCCTCAACCATTAAAAACGCACGCACTAAACATAAACATACATTAGATCATTAATTATTAATTAAATCACTAAGATAAATAACAACTATTCTCTCGTAAATAAACTACTTAACTGGCCATTACTATTATCAATTATAATTACTTAAGATTAAACAAATGTCGCGTTTGTATAATTTAGAAACTTTGCCTCGTGGATCTGTTTCTTTTTAACGCTTTGTAATTTGTAAGTTTATAAAATAGCGTTGGGATTTTTGGGGTATAAATTAATATACATATAAAAAGTAAAAAAAATAAAAAACAGTTTTTTTATGTTCTCCTCAGAAAAAAATACTTTAATTTGATGTCCACTTGGGACGGTCCACTGGGGAGTTTAGAAACACACTAAACTCTAAAGTATTACAACGTTTTTAATATTTGATTGGCACGTTCTACTGAACTAACGCGACAAGTTCAATAAAGCCTTGTATTATTCCTTGTGTTATTTCTTGCACAATATTCCACTAAAATCAATTTAGTCGTTTTCAATACCAGACATTCACGAATAAACGTATTAGACACCCAACAAATCCTTTAATCTGGGCTAATATTGAATAAGGAATAAACGTAACCGCGTAACATCAGTCAAATCATCTATTTTCGTTATATTATCAATTTTTGTTTATCTACTTTTTATTTTATTAAAACATTCGTTGCAACTTATTTGTTCCCATTCATATTTTAAGGCTGCCAGACACTTGTTAAGTGACTTCGGATCTTTCTTTAAAATAGATCAAAATATTCGTACAAAAATTCTTGTTTTTAAATACAATCTGTATCCGATTTATTTTGCTGTACGGTCTATTTAATAGGTTATTTGTACATAAAATGTCAGTGTGTCACCTCATTATATCAAGTGACCTATGAAAAAATAGGTCTCTTAAGTATTGTGTTACACTTCATTTGTAAACAATGAGATTAAATAAATGAAAGGCTCATATTTTAGAACTTAATTACTCTATCTACTAGACCTAGAACAACTAGAACTCAATTTACTTTAATGGTATTCTTTGATTCACAGCAATAGATCCATTTTAATGTATTTTTATGACCTAATGAATAAAATTACGATGTTTGCCAATTGTCCCGTGAACATAATTTTAGAGCAAGGTGCAATGCTACATTTTTAAAGCATTGCTCTAAAAATGTACCATGGTAAAATGGTACATTTTTAGAGCAAGGTACAATGCTAAAAGTTAGTATGGAGTATTGTTTAATCTGGGAGGTACCTACGCCACACTTATTACGAGCAGTTCCTGTGTTGTGTGGAAAACTGTGATCGCCGCAGTACCTTAATGTCAGAAAACCATCTGTGATTTACTTCAGATGAAACCTCTGTTGTATATGACAATTTCCATGGACGGCAGTGACTTATTATGGATTCCTTGATCGATTGCTACTTAAAAAGCGTGAAATTGAATCAATTACTACTAAACACAAAAACCGACTTAAAAACAATGAATTGAAATATAAAGCAATCAAACATTTTTAAGCAGTCGGATATTTTGTTTAGTTCTTTACAACAATGTTAATTAATTGTTATAAATATACTCTGTTTAGTTTCATGTATTGTCTATATTTTAAATCAACACATATCTACAAGCGGCAGTCATCATTTAACATAATTGGTGATTATTAATTAAAAAAGGTAACATTGATATTATCAAAAAGCAATAGACACGGATGTTTACCTCGTTATCTAACACTACAAGATATATGTATGTTATCCTTATCAGATTATAATATATGTATGATTTTGTCTGCAAGGTGATAGCTATACTTTCTTCGTGGAACCAATCATTTAAATTATAGGTACAGGTAAACATATAAAGCTTTAACTAAAACTATTGACTTGTTAAAAATACTTGGAAAAAAAACTTTATTTTTTTTACCAGATTAAAGTAGCCAACCAGATGGTAACTGCTGTCCATGGATATGTGTAAGAAACTTCATATAGAACAGGGGTTCTATTTGAAGTTGATTACAGATGCGTTGCTACTCCCGAGCATTAAGATGGTCGCCTCATATAAGTGAGCCGGCAGCCACACCCACGAAACGTAAGTACTCCTTCACGTTAGAAATAGTGACGGTGGTACATCACCGGTCGACACTGGTTCTACCACCTTTTAAATGATTATTGAACTTTAATTTCTCTTTAATTGCTTAATATTATACCTTACCCTTGTGTTAGGTAATTTACCCTGCGTTACACGATGTACGGTTCATATAAAGTTTATATTAAGTTGACTATGTGTATAATATATTATGTTGAAGTATGTGCGTAACATGAAATGAAACTCCTTTAACTTTTAGGAATACTGATTCTTAGGGAAAAAATTAGGAACATTTTTGTTGATAATTTTATGATCTACAATTTTTGTCTGGTATATAATTCTACAAAACTTACCGTTTTCTAGATAAAGTCAAAAAATCGAAATTTTAATTTTGACCTTGATTAACTTTTTAAGCAGACATGGGGTCAATGAGGACTTTGGCGCTTTATTTCTACTGATATACCTAAGGTCTCTACCAAAATTTAAATCTATCGGAATTTTTCTTATTTGATAACTACTTTAACGTCTACTTTGATTGGTCTAAAACAGAATTGCCTATATCGTGTACATTTTTCAAAAAACTTAAGCAATATCGACTTACTGGTATTCATCCTGTATGTTTCCAAAACAAGTTGATTTATTTGCTTCCAGAATAATCACAATTTTGTGCACAAAGATAATTTAGGTTTGAAAATGTAAAATAACAAGACACGTCCACATAAGCAACGATAGCCACTGATACTAGTTATCATTAATCGGTATACTGATAGTGGCCGATACGGATAGCCTGGTCTAATTGTGTTTTTGGATAGCACTCATAACTTTCCTTCAATATTTATATTCATGATGGAGATGGTTCTTATTTTTTACGATGATAAAACCAAACTTGTTCGACCGGGGAGGTACCACCGCCACGCCTATTTCTAGCGTGAAGCAGTTCTTGCGTTTCGGTGAAAGGGTGTGGTCGCCAGCTCAATTATATATGAGGCGATCATCTTAGTTCTCGGGAGTAGCAACGCACCTGTCATCGACTTCAGATAAAACCTCTGTTCTATATGAAGTTGCTTACAGATGTCTATGGGCAGCAATAACCAGTTACCATCAGGTGGACTGCATGCTCGTTTGCTACTTCATTCTTAATAGAAAATATATAATAGAAGCAGTAAACCAGCATGCAATCCAGCTTGTTTTAATAGTACATAAGTAGCAAACGAAAATGAGGTTCAACTGATGGTAAGTGACCACTGTCGCCCATAGACATCTACGATCAACCCTTGATGAGGTAAGATCCTGAGATCGACTACATATATCATGCTCCTCTTGAAGTCTGGAGACCTGAACTTTTAAAGAGAGAGAGAGTGCGGTACTATCGGTTTGCCTATTTGGAAGCCTTCACATATCTTATGTTCATTGTACAATCTCCCCACTATATTGGTACCTTAACTAAACTGCAGTAAAGAAATAGTATAAATAGTGAATACAGGAAGTTTACGATTATGTCCGTTAATTAGGAAAATAAAATTGAATCAAATGTGGGGAGCCTAAAATATGTGACAGCAAATAAAAATGTTACGTAATCTATTGACGAAAGCATAAGTCACTCAGATATGATTTGATTTTGTAGGAAATTATATTTCATCAACATGATGACAATATTACAAAAGAAAACAGTATTTTTAGAGATACCACGACATTAAGATAACGTAAGCATACATATTAAAAAGAAACAAAAGTACACAAAACGCCACATCGTTTATTTACGGATTACAATAAGAGTATAACTAAAGCTTAAACACATTTAAAGGCCGATAGGCTACACAATATAGGTGGGACACCACAAAAGACTATAAAATACACTACAGACTAGAATAGCATGCAAACTTACTTTTAAACTGGCAAATATACTTTACGTTTGGTATATGATACATTTGGTAAGGGACTTGGTATTAATTTTGTTATTAATATGGATGGTGGATCGAATGTCCGTGTGATTCCACGACAGAGCCGTAACCGGACGAAACTGCGCTTGGTGCAACTGAATGACCAACGACTGCCGGACCTGATACCGCTACTGGACCGACCGCAGAAACCGCGACGCCAGGGCCAGATCCAATTCCACCCACAATGCCTCCAACTGATCCCCCGCCCGCTACAACCGCTCCTACTGCGACTGGTACGGGAACACCTACAGGAACCGCTGCAGGAACTCCAACAGCGTACGGCTGCGGCACAGGGATCCCCACACCTTGAGTGACTGTAACTGGTACAGGCTGTGCGACTGGGAATGGAAACGGTCTATCTACAGGGACGGCGATAGGACGATGGATGATTTGAGCTACTGGCTGAGGTACGGGTACCGGCACGGGACGAGGCCTGGCAACAGGCACCGCAACGGGTACTGGTACTGGGACAGGCCTAGGTACGCTAACAGGCACAGGCTGAGGTACAGGAACAGCCACTCTGTTGTGGATTTCTGAGTATGAATGCTGTATTGGAACACCCGAAATACTTCCAATCCCTATTCCTCCAATACCAAGACCGATGCCACCAGCTGAAATAATAGATCCACCTACTACGCCAGCGCCACTTCCTAGAATTCCGATTGCACCTGGAATTCCAATAGCTCCAACAGGAATTCCAACTCCATAACCGTGACCATGTACTCCAATAGCTCCACCCAGGTCTCTCTTACTTTGCTCTGCACATTTAATCCTCGTAAAAGTTACGCACAGTATGAAAATGATCTGAAAGTAATAAATGTAATTAGTTGTAGTAAAATTGCGATATGTATAATAATATTTGCTACTGCGAATGATAATGAAGTAGGTTATCTTGTACGAAAACTGGAATGCAAAACTAAAATTATTAGTAAATAATAAGTAGCTTATCAGTATTTTGACCTTTACCGAATAACTCAAATTGGCATATTTGTTCTAATTTTTTTTTATATTAGGAATACAGTTACTTTTATTTCTAAATCATTTTTTGGATATTTCTAAAACTTCTTAGGATCTATAAAATCTATGACCAAAAAATGAAAACTTACAGGCAAATTTCGAGACATTATTAATGAAGTTAATGAATGGTGTGTTTCAACTGAACTGAGATAAGAGAGTGTGGAGGAATAAGAAAGTAAAGGTATTTATAATGTCATATGTGATGCATGTCTGCCCGGCGGAACCGGGCTCACACCCAACATGGAGGAAAGTGAGAGCACTATCTGAGAGCTGGTAAATACTCTTGATATAAATTATTATTATGCTACAAATATCAACATGCTGCATTTATTAATATGTATGTACAAATTACAGGCGATTAAGATATTTAAATATTTGAGACTAGTATTAGTTACTACTAATTAGTAATTATTGTGTTATTGAAATAAATTATACGTTTTATTTTAACACAAATCCATTTCAACATCATTGAATATTTGAAATGGTGTCTAGGGCTATTTTATTTGATGATCGACTAAAATTATTTCTGAATTATTACTAAAATTATATTAGTCGAAGGATTATACTAGGAACATCGGGACATTGTAACGATACTATGTTTTGAACTGCTAGGGTTCGGTCTAAGCATGATATGGTACATCCAACAACTATGATAGTCCATCAGTACTTTAAAGTACAATGCTGAACATATGCCTATCTGTAATTGAGGTTTTTATCAATAACACCGCGCCTGTGTTGATGTTTTTCAGGAAGACGTTGCTGTCCATCTTCTAGATATTGTCCCTTACGACTTTCACATGGAGAAAATGACGTTTCTATTTAAAACTTACACTACGCAGCTCGGTACTATAGCTATAAAATATAATGCTTTAAAAGAACACATGTATGTAATTTTGTACGTCTGTAATAATTTATATATAAAATCAATGTTAACTAAACAAACGGTCAATAGGCGTATGTGAATATTAAAAATAAATACAAAGCGCAATGAGCATGAAGTTATATAAACATAAACTAATGTTAAAGTTTAACAGGTTTATAAGCACTTGTAAGCATTTTATTTGTAACTAGATGTCGCTTGTTACAATCGAAAGCAAATGAACCTTAAGATATATCCATGTCAACTGCAAAAAATATATTCTGATCTATTTGTTCAAAGCGCCAGAAGAAGTATCACTTCGAAAAACTACGTTCAGATACTTGTGTCATCAAGAACAACTTAGTGTGTTACATTTATTGTCAACGAAATCAAACTTTAAATTTGCGGTATCATCAGCTCTTTATATATACTTTCTGTGCGATCGATCCACATGTCATTACTTAAGGTAAAACTAGACTAGAACTAGACGAGACCGCGTAAGAGCCTAATCGCCACCGTTACATAATACGTGATTACCGAATACCTAGAGTATCTCACGGTGATTTAAAGTTTTGCTCTGAACTAAGGAATGTTTTTATGTAACAGATGCTAAGGGAATTGCCACCTGTTAGTGTAATATGCAGTTTGTAGATGTATCATCGTTAAACTGTCACTGTCCTACTAGACATAAATCTCCTCTTAGAGTGAAAATTTAGTTAGTGACGAAAAAATGATCTGCCTTTTAAGTCCTATTAAAAAGTCAATCCTAATTTAGCACGTCGGCCAAATTCTTTTTTTTTAACACACCATTGAAAACTTTTTCAAGGACTCGTATGTGTCTGGATTTTGTTACGATATTCCATCAACTTTAAAAAATCAGTCGTGCTTAGGATTTGAACTTCTTGCACTTCCTACCAAAATAAGACGCCAAAATACACACACCATTGCTATTTTGCTGCCATATCTGACAACCTTAATTGATTTCAAATATTATATACCTACTTATCTTGCATTAGTGCAAAGCACAAAACACTGCAGAAAGTGTAGATCGTAAACAATTTATAAAGTTAGGCAACGTCCGGCGCCGTCGGGAGCTTGATGGGTGATCGGTAGCGGCTAAATTTTATGTACCTACGTTTCCGTGTTTCAGAGTGCATTTCAAGCTATCATGTATTACCTATTAGATAATTAAGGTAGCAATTATTTCATCCCTAATCAAACTTTACACGTTGTTTGACAACATCGACAGAGTATAGACTAACAGAATCCTCCATATCGCTACTCAATTCGTATTAGTAATTCTTTTCGATGGATGTCTACGTCATAAATCGTAATAATAGATTTGATAGATTTGATTTGATTTGATTGATAAATGAGCGCACTGCCAAATTTTCATGGCTGTTGCCATGCTTCAGTAGTTTAAGCTTAGCGGTGATTGGTGCGTCGTTAATTAAGTTAGTAAATATGTGTTAGTAAAAGCTCTTACAGTAGCTGTTCTCTGCGGTATCACTCGTCTTCAAAACTATATCATAACTTTAAACTGCAATATCTTTTGTTATAGTAGATGGGTTTTAATGAAACAAATCAATTAGTATTAAATCAAGATACAGACTATAAATATATTCCTTTAAATTGTCGTTCAAGTTAGTGCCATTCAAATCAATGTTCACATTATTTGTAAGCGTTTTTAAACACATAAAAACAGAAAGACAAAAGTTCAAAAAGAAACAAATTTCTATTGTTACTCTTTCTCATTCCTCCAAACGATTAATTTTTAGTACAGGCATGGGTAGATAAGACCAGTTTTCTATGGCTTCCTACTGAAACCCATATATCACATGTTTTCAATGTCTAGTGGCTTCAAACAAACGTCCTCGTCTCCTAAACATTGATCAACGGAACCAAATATTACCATGATTCGAATATTACTTACTTTAGAGTTAGCAAGTTTTAAAGGAATGCCGTACTAAGCCAGGATAGGCGATACTTTGCGCAAGCGGTGTTTGGTAACAGCTATAACGCCCGCAGGATACTGACATCTAATTAAATTGTATAGGATATTGCTTATTGTCCATATTGAGAAAGATCAAGTATTTATGGTAACAGAATAGGTCCATAATATTTCATTATCTGAAGCGTTTATTTTCAAATGTTCTAGTATTAGTACTAATGGAATTAACACTACTCTTAGCAGTATTACTAGTACTAGTAGTAGTGTCTCGAAGTTTTGTCTGCGTTTGAAAAATAGTAATGTAACTTAAAATTGAAATACGAGTAGGTACCGTTTAATAGATTCGATAGTTTTAATAAATACTAAATGTCAATCTAAATGTAATCAATACTAAATGTTAATCTCATACAGTAATAATTTTCAGTCATTTAACTCGAATTGAGTAGTTTTCATTTGATGCGATTTCAAACACACAGGCAGTCTGACAAAATAAAAAAAAATATATGCAAATGCCGTTTTGTTTCTTTCTAAAGACCCATTTTCCATGCAATCGTCCACGGATGTTTTGCCATCCCTGACAACTAATCTGAAACGCTCGGATAAATAAGCCTCTCCTAGTCCCAAAACACAGTGTTTTACTTTTGTTACATGGTAGAAATAGGTGTGGCGGTTATGTTTCCGAAGTCGAGTCACTAAGGGTTCTACCACCTTCAATTACCAGCACAACACAGATTACCAGATTATGTCCTGTAATATTGGTCTTTAATCACACCTCTCACTCTACCCGTGGATGTTGCAGGAGTCGACTAAGGATCAGAGTTACAAAATCCAGGTTATCGCCAGCAGCGTTTTTCAATGTAACATCAATACTCTAGTTATCATCTTGCACCAAAGTCCTCGTGAAGTCGAATCAAACGAGGCGAGACTCGACAAGATTGCGTCGTTTTTACTGAGTTTCTATGACCACCTTCCCGCTCCATCATCAGACCCTGATTTCCATTGTTACCTGGTTACCAAACTCAAACTTCAGCAACACGCATACCAAACGCGATGATTTTGGGCACAAACGCCTATTAGAGGAGGTATATGGCCAGCAGTGGATATGAAAGGGCTGATGGACTTTTTTTTAATTGCCTGTCGTAGCAAACAAGAGTGCAGTCCACCTGATAGTAAGTGGCCACTGCAACCCATGAATATATGTAATCAACCCCAGATTGCAGTTTTACTTGAGGTTTACCATACATGCCTTGCTACACCTGAGAACCTGAAAACTGGAACGCTACGGATAAATGTCTCCCGGACCTTCATCCTTCCAGAAATAGATGGATAGCCGAATACTGTAATCAAAACCTGTACCAATTTTACATTTCTATATCAATTTCCGATTCATTCCATAAATCCTTGTGATTTACCCTACTATGGTTTAAAGGAAGTAGCCTCGATATTTCATTGAGCGACAGTTACACAAGGTATCTAATGAATGCAATAAAACCCAAATAGGCACAAACATTTTCAAAGTCCTGTCAGCGTAATTTCCACAAGTTGCGAAATATTTATTAATAATGCTGCTTGCTACTGACATTTAATTAACATGAAGAATATATTGTTATGAGGTCGAAAGCGTATTGTATGATAGATTGAATTTTATTCACACCACTTCCTGCACCAGTAATCTCATCTACCTAATGGTATTTTAGTATGGTCAGATAAACTTACTTATAGGAGATTTAACTTCGCTAGGCTATTTTAATATTTTATATTTATAATATGTTACGGGTACTCACAATATGCGGGTTTTGAATTTATTTTTGCCCATATTTCGATCCAGTTACATGAATCGTGGTCACGGCGAAACAGTGAAATGTATGAATTCCGCATAATATTAGTCTAAAACGTATATTTAAATATTATAAAACATAATTAGAAACTATTATAAAATGTTCCAACTTAGACCTTTTTTTAACGACTCGCGTTACAGAAAGTTCATCATAACGGTCTAACACGCAGTGAGTGGGTTTGACACCCGGCATATATCTGACTGAACATCCATGCATGACAAAATATTCAACCTAGGCAATAATTACTACTGTGACACACTAAGTGTACATCTTTCCTTTTTGTATCCCATCAAAAGTGTTTCAGACCTATACTATGAGACGTCACACAGGCTTATGTTCTTTATTGTTTATATGTTTTTAGCAGGAGTATCTAAATTTTGCGTTTGCTCTTTTATGATGCCTTATAAAACTGTGTTACATTTTGAGAAGTTTCTTAAAGCCATATCAAGGGACGTAAAATTTCATACGTTCAATTTTTCACCAAATTTCGACGTAGTTTTTTTAACAATTTATTTTCAGAGGATTAGCAAAGCGATCCAACGAGGCAATTTCGCCAGCATTTTGAGGACTCTTCTTAAGGTCAGCAATTTGGATAGTTATAAGTTATTATAATTATTTACATATCTATACTAATATTATAAAGCAGTAGAATTTGTTTGGCTGAACGAACTAATCTCAGGAACTACTGGTTCTAATTGAAAAAAAAATGTGTTGAACAGCAAATTTATCATGGAAGGCTTTAGGCTATATAACATCACGATATGTTTATTTGTTTTAAATAGATTGTTCTCTATTAAACGCGAGTGTAACTGTGTGGCACAGCTAATCTTTTATATGACTTTAACTATATAAAATACAAATCCAACAAATAAACCTGTTTCAAGTATTCAACGATACTTTTCAAAATTTCTATTTCGTTCCTTTTCATTCTTATTGTGCGGGACAATTTTTATCATAGTGACAGCTAACAATCGAGTTCGAGATCGTCTTCGTTTTAAATGCAAACGTGTAACGCGTTCCGTTTACCATTATAAGCTAAAACGATCACGTAAACTTCTATTATGTCAGAACAACCAGATCAAACGGAGACCCAGATTGCGGTTGCGCCAGGTTTGAGTGTCATGTTTGGTTTTGGTTGGTATTCTGTATCGGTACGAACGATTGGTTATTGCTGTTTGCTGAACCTGTGTTGTATTGAGGAAATGTTGGTTGGATGGTTTACGAAAGTAGTTTGGTAATATTGGAAATGTTTTTTTTTTGTTTTATGGGAGTGGCAAACAATCTCCCAATCTACTTGATAATCTATCGACTCCAGATAAGGTAATTCTTACCACCCACACAGACGCCTTGCTACTCCTGAGACTAAGTTAGGACCACACCTTTAAAACCAAAACACAACAAAGCTTAAAAGTGATATTACTTGATAGATAGATAGAAGTAGGAATGGCGATGGTGGCACCGAAGCCGACTCATAAAGGGTTCTACCACTTTTAGGTTTGTATAATGCCGTATGCAGTATTCGTTTATTGGCCACGATCTTCACTAGGGATGTCTGGCCCTTATTTTCTAACATGACATAATAAAATTCACATATCGCAACCCATGACGCAAAGGAGTCATTGCGAAGACGTTATCCATCATAACGTTTAATGCTTTGTTGATCTTTGTGAGTGATAAAAGTCGTAAAAGTACAGTAAAGTGATCATACTCCGGTCAACTGCGTAATTACGGTTACAGTTTAGTACAGAAACCTACTTTAAATTGTCTTAGCTATTTCAAATGTTGTAAAACGTAAGATCATAAAACTTCTTGCAACAACACAACGTGAACAACAATAATAGTTGTAGAAAATACTTTAAATGCACGTAGTGATATGTTATTGACAAGATTAGGACCACTGGGTGTCTGGGATTCAAGTCCCATGATATGCGGTTCTCGACAATCAGTAAGTCTTTGAATATAAGCACGTAATAAAATTTACCTGAGGAAAATTAAATTGTTAAAAGTGTTGTCACTATCAATTCACTATTATCCTACAATGTAGTGTTGTGAAAGCCTTGAAAAGCATTATTGTAAGAGGTATTTAAGGGACGACGACGAATGACAAAATCCTGGAGATGGATAGCGTCTTCCTGTTAAAAACCACTGCAACCACCAAAGAGCATGTCAGGCGCGATGACTTTTGTTGATGATCTCAAAGTGCTAATGTACAGATAGATCAAAATAAATTCCATAATCCGCCTCGTTAGTAAAGCGACTTAAGATTCCCTTTAATTTTTCAGATATCTTTTTGACTTATCGGATATCGTTTATTAAATTGTAAAGGAAATACTATTTGTATTTCCTTTACTATACTATTTGTATTACGATATTTTCCTTCACCTACTATTCTTCGCTGGGGTAATGTTCACTGCAGTCTTAAGGCTTAGTGACTTGTTGTATATAGATAGTTTTAGAGATCAACAGGGTTGGTTCAGCTATCATAAGTACATATTTCTACTTTGACCTCAGTGTTCGGTGAATCGTTAACTGGTTGCGTATCGCTTTTCTTGAGTAATAACACAATATAAAAACACAAGTTTTACAAAAGAGCCAAGAAAAAATTAAATACTTCTTCATTTTTTTCTTTTCAATGAATGAAGTTAAAACTTTAAAAAATAAAGGCCAGCAACCAAAACACAAACAACCGCAGCGGAGCGGAACAATATACTAAATTTCTAACCCATAAATCATCAAAAAATTCTTAGATTTAACCAAAGACACTCAACGCGAGACCTAAAAATTCTTCACCTAACACTGCTTTGAACATATCAACTCAATACTATGACGAAACACCAAACTGGTCTGTTGGAAACAAAACAGCCTTTTCCGGCGTCAGAAGTTACGCAGGCCGAATAAGTTAGAACAGGAATGTCGGTCTGTCTGTCACAGCAGCTAATAAGGTTAGAGATTTCCCGATTCGTTTTTTCCTAGTCACGTTCACTAAGAATCCACTTGTAGGATTACCAAGCTGACGGTATACGAACGATTCCTGATTTTATCTTGGTGGTATGTCATGGGTATATAAATTAATAAAGGCCATAATGACACGTTATTATGGTCTTTATTAATTTATGTACCCATGACGTACCATCAAGATAAAATCAGACAACCCGCGTGGCGGAGCGGTCACCATATCGGTCTGACGCGCAGTGGTCCCGGGTTTGATTCCCGGCCAGACAGAAATATGAATGATGAGTTAAGATTTCAGTTCTGGATCTGGGTGTTTGTGTATTCGTCTTTGTATGTCCATGGTACCCACGACACAGGAGAAAATCTTAAATCCTGTGAGTGTAGAAAGCGTAAGCGTGTGCGTTATTGCCTTTATTAATTCATCACGACTACAAGGAATTCCGAAAAGGAATTCATGTTCGTTTCTGACATTCCCCCAAAAATAATTTTCACAGTATTAATTTAATTACATGAAACAAAAAATATTCAAAATCTAGCAAATATAAATATGATGAGGTCTATTTCAGAACTGTTTATATTTTTATTTTAATAGATAACCACATTACTAATCTATTAAAGACAAACAGTTATAACTCATAGGAGTTACATATAACTGTTTGTCTTTCTGATAAACCTACATTATTTAACCTGAAAAAAATGTTAATTAACACATTAATAAAAATATTTTTTCAAAATCCCTTTTTTTTCTTTCTTTTTTTTTTTTTTTTTTTTTTTACCCCACTAAAACCCC
>DWNE01004970.1:0-14529 GCA_018249875.1 Cecropterus toxeus | reverse complement strand
GGGGGGGGGGGGGGGGGGGGGGCGGGGGGGGGGGGGGGGGGGGGGGGGGCGCCCCGCCCACCAGCGCCGCGCCCGCCGCGCCGATCAGCTGCCGCCGCACCCACGCGTCCGACCGCCCCTCCGGACTCTGACACAACAGACCGATTGTTTAAAGTCACACGCTTCATGAAACGTGCACCTTACTATTTATTTATTTTAGATATACCATCGACTTATCACAAAACATTTTTAATTATGTATTATTATAACCAAAACAATTATCTTATATATGTATATATATATATATATATAAACAAAAAAACTTGTAAGATAAATAAATAAAATATCTAAGGTAACACAAGTCCGTGTGATTTGCCATTATGGACATACGCAACTATTACAATATGTAGAAATAATGCAGCCTTACACGTGCGGCTTCAAAATAAAGAATAAATAATAATTTACAAAAACTACAAAATATAATAACATAATTTGGTTGGATAAGAGTTTTATCGAAACAACGATAAAAAAGGCATTCTCTGCCAGTTAGTCAATTCTGGGCAATGGCGATATTTTTAGGTAGGCATACATTAAACAATACATACATATAATAACACAAGGATTGATATGAAATGTCAAAGCACTTATGATAGTTGTTAATGTTCCCGAACAATTTTATTGAACGAGTTTGGGAGCGACATTGTGTTCACAACAGTGTACAGCGACCAGCATAAATATTTTTGCTGCGTTCATTCAGTTCGACAGATATTATTGAACACATTCTTGGGATAGACATTATTGCTGACTTGTCCATAGTTATTACAAATCGCTGGTAAGCGAGAATAGTGATGGAACTCAAAATTCGGTCATAAATATGCCATACGAACATAAAACTTTGATATTATTGTTTTAATTTTACGATACATTTTCCTTTCATTATTTGTGTTGTTATATATTTATGCTCGTGTGTATACAGTGTGTGCTCGTGTGTGTACCTGCGCAGCTCGCACGATGTCCTCTGCGAGCGCGGCGGCGGCGGCGGCGCAGTCGTCGCACAGCTTGCGCAGCGCGAGCGCGGCGGCGGCCGGCGCCCGCGCCAGCGCGCCGCCCGCCGCGCGCACGCACGCGCTCGCCAGCGGCGTGCCCTCCGCACTGGGTAGCGAGCCCACCCACGATGCGTAGCTGCCTGTGCGTAACAAATAGTTGTACGTATAGGATGCATTTAACAGAGAAATAATTTTGAGGCGACTATCTTTTTTTAAACTTAAACGTTTGCGATTTACTTATTTATTTAGATACACCATCGACTTATCACTACGCATTGGTAATTAATTTAACAATTGGTTTGATTCATTGTTAATCGCCATTACAGGTATATAAAACATTAATTAATTGATACGAAGTTCATGAACTTAGTGTAATTGATCTTTAAAAGTAACAAAATAAGAAAACAAAATCAAAATATAATTAAGTGTAAAGATTAAAAGGTAGCTTATTATATAGACAATCAAATTATCACTCTGCACTAAGCAATTATCAAAATCTAGGTAAAAGTTTTCAACACTCTTTCATCAAATGTTACAATAGTAAGTTCATTCCACTTCATATTCATTCAGGTGTTATAAAGGTAATACAAGGCTGTGCTCTCACCGAGACAATCGAGCGCCGTCACGAGCATGCGTTTGTTGTGCGACGTGTTGGCCACGTGCACGGCGTGCTGCAGCGCGCGCAGCAGCGGCGCGGGCGCGGCGTCGGCGGGCGAGGTGTCCGCGAGCGCCTGGAACACGTGCAGCGCCGCCTCGCGCCGCTCGTCCGTGCGCGCCGTGCTCAGCGCCTGCTCCACCACGTGCCAGCACCACTCGCCGAGGATGCTGTGGCAGTACAGCTGCAACGACATTGACCATGATTACCGTCGAAATAGTTTACAACGTTGGGCCATTTGTGTCATATGATTGAAAGAACAAGATTGCATCAAAACATATTTTTTGGACGAAAACGGCGTTATGAGTTTATTTGTGCACAAAATAAAAATTGTACTTACAATGAAAAAATATGTGTAATTAAGTAAACGACGAGATAAAAATGTAAAAAAATTATAAAAAGTAAAAAATGCTAAATGTATGTACGGAATTTACTGATTAACAGACTATAAAGAGAAAAGACCTGCTGAGAGACCGATTAATTGGGAATCACGCAAGAAAATCTAAAAAAGATCCAGGCTTACGGGTCACATGATCATTATAACTGGAAAACGTTTTTTCCTTTAAAATTTTAAAATACATATTTATTCCTATTTTACCTCTTTAAAAACACCTGTAATTAAATGATTTAAGCTCGACGACAAAATAGTTACCTAATTACCATAGATACTTTCATTGAAGATAACTTTGTCTGCCTTACGAAATATAAATTTAATAAAACAATTATTATCGTATTAAAATAATTATGTTGATAAGTTAACCAGGTGGTATCACCAATGTTGTTCGACCGGGGAAGTACCACCGCCACATCTATTTCTAGCGTGAAGCAGTTCTTGCGTTTCGGTGGAAGGGTGTGGTCGCCGGCTCACTTGACGACCATCCTATTCCTCAGGAGTAGCAACACATCTGTGATCGATTTCAGATAGAACCCTGGTTGTATATGAGGTTGCTTACAGAAGTCCATGGGCGACAGTAACCACTTACCATCAGGTGGACTGCATGCTCGTTTGCTACTTTATTTTTATAAAAAAAAAATGTAATATGAGACTAACCACTGTATCACTGATATCTTGTCTGTAACACCTCAGCTGTTCCTCGTCGTCTCGCGAGAGGGCCTGCTCGGCGGGCGCCTCTGCCTTCGTGATAAGCGTTAGTAACAGTTGTGAAAACACTTCCTTCCACACTGAATGCACTTTTTCCCCTCCTTTCATCATATGCAATATTTCATCCTAAAAATAAAATTACCATTATTACTAACATTGTTCCTTTATAAAAAAGATTTAAACTAATTTGTCCGCTTATAATACGAAATCACGAAAAAATAAATGATTCACTGCTTATTTGTACAAACCTGGTGTATTATTCAAAGTGCCAATGTTAGCTAGCTATGATTTATAAACAAATACTATATGCAGTATCAGCATGACAAGCTACAGCCACACAATGTGACGGATAATACCGAGGGATGTGGGCAGAAACATAGTGTACCTGCCTCAATCATATTCTGTAATTTTTTGAAACTCAAAGAAAAAAAATGTTCAATTCGACACGTGCTTAGCGCGGCTGCATATCATGCAGCGCGAAGTGCCGTGCGAGTAGTTCACTGCACCCGTGTCGCTAGAGCGGGGAGGAGCAGTACATACTGAAGGCATATTTGTATGTAGGTGTACCACACCCAGAAGACGAAGTTTTACCAGGTGGTAGAATCAGTGTAGTACGAACGACAGGGAAGATATAGAGATATGCGGGTAGTTCGCATGTGGATCTCTTACGTACCTGCAGCATGTACCAGAGGGACACGTGGATATCGCAAGTACCTGCAGCGGGTACCACAAGCTGAACACGAGGTTGGAGCCCATCTCGTGGATCGGGTAGTTGTCATGTCGATATCGCACGTACCTGTAGCGTGTACCAGAAGCCGAACACGAGGTTGGAGCGCGTCTCGTGCAGCGGGTAGTTCCCGGGCGCGGCCTGCGCGGCCAGCAGCAGCCGCAGCAGGCGGCGCGCCGCCGCGTCCGCCGGCTCGCGCTGCACGCCCGCCACCAGCACGCGCGCGTGGCACTCCGTCACCGCCACGCAACACGTTATCACAGCTGACAGCAGCTCCTGGATGCGTTTTACATTTTTAACTGACTTCGAAAGGGAGGTGATTCCTACGTCCGACTGTACGTATTTTTTTGTATTTAGGTGTGACATGTAAGAGCAGTCCATTCGTGATAATATTTAAAAAAAAAATAAGAGACCGGGACCATTTCCCTATACATCGACACTTGACTTATTCCGTAGACTGTATTTTTATATTCTCCCTAAGAAGAGACGGAATTCCTTTTCGCCATTAACGTTTAACTTAGGCCAAGTATAACTAAATCCCTCCTTTATCAAAAGATTCTTTGATCCCCCAATCTGTCATAAATGTCCTTTTCATTTAGGAAGTTAATAAGATTACTTAATTTCGGAAAGTTATTTTTAATGTGCTTCCATACTACACTTCTAGTCTATCCTATATATGTTTGTTGTATGTGTACGTATTGTGTCTTGCGTGCGTGCGCGCGTGCGTGAGTGAGTGCGTGCGTGCTTGAGAGCTTCGTGCGTGTGACTTGCCTCATTGATAGAGTTGGGCACGTTGTGCGCGGCGAGCAGCGGGTCGGCGAGCGCGGCGAGGTCGGCCAGCAGCAGCGCGGCGGTGTGCTCGTGGCGCGCCGCGTCGCCCACCACGCCGGCGGCGCGCACCGCGTTCAGGCACGCCTCGCAAGCCTCCAGTGCCAGCCCGCACACGCACTCGTTCCACCTGTCGAAACGTGCTTATTTAGTATATGTTATCGAAGTAATGTATAATATTACTTTTACATTAAAATGATTTATAATTTATATAATACTCTCTAAATATGCAAATTTCTGTAATCGAATTGTAAAATTTTATCTTATATTTTTCCGTTTTGGGATAAAAGTATATTATTATTATTACTCGCTGGACAAAAATAACTAGGGGAAAGTGTAGTATTGTGGTGTTCAGGAGCATTGGGTTTCTCTGGATAAGCTTGTCATTAAAAAATTTCGAATTGGGAGTATGGGAAAGAGCTCAATTAAATTTATTTTGAAAACTTAACAGATTTTTTTTATAAATATGAAGTAGCAAATGAGCAAGCAGCCTACCTGACGGTAAGTGGTTACTGCCGCCCATGGACATATGTAAGCAACTCCATATAGAACAGGGGTTTTATCTGAAGTCCACCACAGATGCGTTGCCACTTCCGAGTACTGAGATGGTCGCCTCATATAAAAGTGAGCCGGCAACCACACGCTTCCATCAAAACGCAAGAATTGCTTCACGCTATAAATTGATGTGGAGGTAGTACTTCCCCGATCGAACTACATTGGTTCTACCACCTGTTTTTAACTATTACGAAATTTTCGGATAGATCGTGAAAGATTATACTAATACATTAAATGAATTGAAAGTTGAATATCCTCACGTGTAGAGCACATGCACGGCGGTGAAGAGCGCGCGGCAGAGCGGCGTGCGCTCGGCCAGCGTGGTGGTGGCGTCGCCGCCTTCCTCGCCCAGCGCCAGCCAGCTGCCCGCGCACGTGGCCGCCGCCAGCCACGCCTGCACCACCTCGTCGCTCGGCGGCTCTTTGCTGTAGTCGCTGGACAGAAACAGTGTTACTATTTTAAAATATTATGTATATAAATATATTTTTTTAAAAATCTCCCAAAAATTTAAAAAGAAAACTGAAAAAAAAAATTGGCGGTGAAAAATATTTATATGTATAAAAATCTACAGCAAAAAACGGTCTCATGTTTTCAATGATGACAAAAAAATCTGGCTGTAATTGCCAACCCACACAAACCAAGTTTCATGGCAATTTGCAAACTATGTCAAATTTAGTGGAGTTACATACAGCAACATCTATTTATATCCATATGGTGTATTCCATCGTCACGGGTGGGACAATCATACAATAAATTTCACATTCCCCTTTGAAATTGTACATGTTTTATTAAAATTTTATGTAAGGATTGTCATAAAACCAGTAGTTATATCTATTGACTAATTTTTAATGAACCCAAAAATACACTATCCTAATTTATTTTGGAAATAGACAAATTTTATTTTCTGTCACAGGTGGGACAAATTATGGACATGATGTTCAGACAGGCGAAGTTTACATGGAAACTCTGCAAACTGATATAACATTATTATTTGAATTCTTTACTTTCTTACACTAGAGGTTCTTAGTTTAGTAATATGACGTAAATCACGACAACAGTCATAATCTGTATACAAAAAAAAACGAAAAATGTTCATGTCACGGGTGGGACAGGACGCGTCACGGGTGGGACACGTACGAAATTCTTTGCATATAAATTGCTTTCTTAGCTTTATTTAAAACGATACAAATATAAAAGGAGATGTAACAATAAAACCAAATACTTGAAGCAATTATAATGTAAATAATAAATTTTTAAAGTGGTAGAACCCTTTATGGTTCGACTTCGGAGGCGGTGGTGCTTTTGGCCACCGCTATAGCGGCCACATCTATTTCTGCTTAATAACAGCGGTGTTACGCGCCGTGTATAATCTACCAATTCGCACTTGGCCAGCGTGGCGTACTATGGCCTAAAAACCCTCTCAATCTGAGAGAAAACCCGAGCCCAGCAGTGGGTCGATAATGGGTTAATGATGCCTGTTGCCTTATCTTATTCACATAAAGTGTGCTTCGGAGTTCGCTTTTTGCGGGGTCGTTGAGAAGGCTCTTCGTGTTATCGGCACTGTTAAAAATTACGTTTACTCATCACCGGTAAATTCTGGCCTGAGATAGATGGAAGTGTTTTGTTTAACTTTACTTACTTACTCGAGTTTGCGCACAAGAATATGATCCTAAAGATGTACGCTCTTTACTCTCTAGATGGAATTGAAGTGCTATGATTGTGTACGTTTTATTATATCCCTGTACATCCTTCTTTTGTCAACTGCCTTGCAACGTTGTTCATTCAGAACTCGTTCATTGCAAACTTCTTCTTTTTCTCTCTGCTTTGCACGATTTTTCTTATCGCACTCTCTTGAGATAGTTAGCGAAATCTTTAGGTATGTTTTTTAAGTTTTCCTCAGTATACACATCTCTCTGCAAATGTGGTTTTACCCATAATTCCAAAAAATCAAGCAAATCATGCAAGCAATTTAATTTTGTTAAGAATTGAACTTCAATCTTACTATAAAACTTAATTATAATAATCATTGTCTTTGGATTTCAGCTTAGACACTAATAGCCTTGCCATAAGAAGTACTTTTAAAAGTTTAATGGTGTCGCACCCGTGATTGTCACGGGTGACATCACGACAATAACAAAATATTTTTTTATAATATTTCTACGGATTATGATAATTACATGTTTTGACTTCTGAAATTTTAGAAATAAACATTAAATACCAAGCTTCACAATTTAATCCCAAAGTTCACTTTCTCATGGAATAACCCATATAAAGATTAGGACTACTGATTAGGACTACTGATACCTGATTTAATTTAAAAAAATTATCAAATGAACTTACTTATATACTGTTTGCAAGTAGCGTAACATATCATCTAGTACCATAGTGGAAGCTTGCTGCAATGCTGCACGATTCTTTCTTCTAAGTGGTGTGCCCATTGTCATACTGTTATACTGAAACATACAAATATTAAGATAAAAATCAAGGATAGATAGAGAGAAAGAACAGATAAATTATTGAAGTTATATTTCTTCTTAGGAAAAAATAAGAGTAAATTTTTACAATGCGCGCGCCCACCGTCATGAAAAACCGACACCCTGAAGTTAGTTATAGTCAACATTTTATTTTTATTTATTATAAATTATAATAAATAAAAAATGTCCATTTCTTAGATTATGTACAAATATTTTTTTTGTGATATTTGAATAAACTTTATTTACCTAGATAAGGCATTATAATAAAACAAAGAGATAGGTACTTAGAGCTAATTTTTGTTGCCCTTGCATTACATTAGTGGTTTGATTTTGAATGGTTGGGTACTGCATCAGATAGTTGAGATAGCACTTTAATCCTACATTAGGCTGATTACATAGGTTTATTGATGGCACTGCCACTTATAATAAAATGGATTGCATGTTCATTTGCTACGTCTGATATCATATGACATAACAACATGATTCTATTATAAATAATATACAAATTTGAATTATGGGCTTTAACCTTTTGTGAAAAGATTAATTACCTGTTTATTGACGTATATTAATTGACGGTTTTTCGATGTAAGTGCCTAAACTTAGGCCAATGTAAAACACTGGCTTTATGGCTTTTTGCTAAAAACGATTATTGTAACTATTCCACAAAAAAAAAATATAGTAAATTTTACCCTTTGTGAAAACAATTAATTACTTGTTTACTGACTTATATTAATATGGGTTTTCAATGTAAGCCTCAACTGAGGCCAATGTACTCAAAAACTGGCTTTTTGTAATACTTTCAAGTCCTTACTTCTTCGGGTATCACAGTGAGTACTTCTAGCAACAGTGATGTGTTATCAGCTGTGGAGAGTGGACTCAGCACAGCCGCAAGATCAGTGGAACCCTGCTGCAGAATGAATGCTGCTAGCTAGAAAATAAATATTACATTTACATACAAAATTGGCTTGTAACATTATTAATAATTGTTAGTAAAAAAATAGTAAATAAACAATATGTAGAAGAGTATTAGTAGTTAATAGAATCTTTTAGCTATAGGGGTCACCCCTAGGTTTGCCAAGTTTTGTACTATATTTTCTACATCAAAATCTAACAATAACCCATTAGTTCCAAATTAAAATTTTACGAATGTGTCTTTACAATAATTTTAAAACAAGCATGTCGCTTAAAATATATATATATATATATATATATAAAATAATATCATGAGTACCCATAACATATTAAAATGAGACTATACAATACAATACAAAATATCTTTATTGTACACCAAAAAATAGTTAATGAAACAAAAGACACATAGCAAGATACAACAGGCGGTCTATACTATATATATATTATATTTTGTTTAAAAAATGTTTGTGTCCCTAGTTACCCCTATGGTTAAATGTAATTTTTAATAGGGAAATCAACTCATATACTAAGACATTGTGTGTGACCGGAGACATACTTTCAAATTATATGTCAGGGGTATTTCTGTTATTCTAAATTGTAATTAAAATAATTTCAAAATTGAAATTATTTTAATTTCAATTTTGAAATTTATTTACTATTTTTAGACAATCATAATGTTAGTCATGCAATAAAACTTCTACATTAAAATGCATGATGTGTAGTTTATTTTTAAATAATTAAATAATTAGTAATATAATAAGCTATAAATAATAATACTTACACTAATACATAGCCTGTTTGTTACTATCTTTGGGCCCGTAGAATATGTAATTACAGCATGTAACAGCTTCTGTTTAAGTTCCTCGTAGCTTTCTGGAGGCACTTCATTCCAGCACCGAAGGATTTTTGTGTGCAATGTTGTTGCTGCGTAGAACTGCACTTCAGTGTTCTGTGGAAAATGAATATGGAATTAAAATATGGAATCTATGGAAATTTTTAAATGATACCTAAAAAAAAATCTAGAGAAAACACTGTTGGCTAGCATGGTTAGACCCTTTCTTTCTTGAATTAAATCGAAACCTTTTTCATTTTGAAAGATCTCCCAAAACTGGGTTGGGTTGATAACGACGATACATACCTTGTTAGGTTGAAGTAACTCCCACACAAAGTTCCAAGCTTCAGGAACCCTTTGAGCCTCTGTAAGCCAAGAATGAGCATTCGCTCTCTCTGTCGGCTCTCCATTATAAAACACAGACACTGCGTATTCCAAGTTTTGAACTGTATACTCCATTTGGGAAAGTAAAAAAATAATGAATGTTTATGCCACAAACATAATCGTTTTGAATTCTTAAGTGTTACTTCTTATTTCTTTCTATTATTAAAACTTAGTAAATAAATGTACAAGAAATCATTACTTTATATTCCTGTAATTACACTATCAACCGACAATACCGTAGGACGAGACATATGTACAATAAATTTCACCAAAATAAATTCATAAATTGATTTAATACATTGTGATGTTTTTTAAACGTCAATGTAAAGGAGAAAAATGTCAATTGAAACTATTGAAAGTGACATGACAAGCATGACAATCTAGGTTAAAAATAAATTTTGTTTCTTTTATTACAGGGATCATAGACGTTATTATATACATACTATATGATCATGATCAAATCGAAATTTATCGGCCGATTTTAGTATCGATTGAATTGCCAACGACAAAGATCTACCTTGATCAGGATCCATTTTTCGTCCTCACCACGCAGTTTCCTTGTTTATCTTAATTAGATTGTTCATGAAATTGTATTCATGTCGAAGCCTCATTAGATAAGGCGCATAGACCACTCACAAAAAATAAATCACTTTATATTTATTATGAGCACAGTCATAACGATTTTGAGGTGCTAAAACTTATTGGATTTAGTAATTATTCGATCGTGTGCGTAATCCTTACTATGATCTTGAGTGACTGGCAACTTTTCATTATATTGACTAATGAAATTCAAACTTGAGGTCTTGAATAGATAGCGGCGACAGCTTTTAATACTTTTACTTGTTGTGGTCTTAAGTTACTTTTTAAATCACCGGTTTAGTGAAACCCTGTTACAAAATGAAAATAGAGGAAGTAAAAAGTACTGCGAAAACTCAGCGAATATCGGCTCACAGTCATATCAAAGGTTTGGGCTTGGATGAAAATGGTGTTCCTATTCAGATGGCTGCCGGTCTCGTGGGCCAAGAATCTGCTAGAGAGGTAAAAATACAGTACAAAATAAGTTCATCATAGAATATGTTTTAATTAACTTGATTTTTACCAAAACATTAATGTATTGATATCGGAAAAGTATTGATCAAATTTTAAGGTTAGTTTGGTTTCCATGGAAATCATGTTTAATATTAAAATGTTCTTAATCTAAAATTAACATGCGTTATCGTACATTACAAGACAGGAACCGATATATCATGAGCCTACTGTAGTTTGTAGCTGTTGAATCAACTAATTGACAAATAATCAATGCTGCACTAAGAATGTATTTAACGGCAGCATTTATTGGTATATTCGATTTATAAGTACTCAAAATTCTGTCTACTGTAATGATATTCATTTCTAGGGTTAACAAAATCTATTTTCGTAATTTCTAGGCGGCTGGTATTGTTGTAGACATGATTAGGAGCAAGAAGATGGCTGGTCGAGCCTTATTACTGGCTGGCCCGCCCGGCACTGGTAAAACTGCCATTGCTCTTGCTATAGCTCAGGAACTCGGGAATAAGGTAAATCACAAAAGTGTAATTTCTCATTGTATTGTTACGACTATAACAAATATTTATTATTGCATTTTAATGCAAACAATAACATGCTTGAGTAAAATTATTTATTTCAAATTAAATATGACTTACTTTATACAGGTTCCATTTTGCCCAATGGTAGGCAGTGAGGTATACAGCACTGAGATAAAGAAAACTGAAGTGTTGATGGAGAACTTCCGCCGTGCTATTGGTCTCCGTATCCGTGAGACAAAGGAGGTATATGAGGGTGAGGTGACTGAGCTCACACCTGTGGAGACTGAGAATCCAGCTGGAGGTAATCAGGCTTGATCTGATCTTTTAAGATTCATTCCTTTGTATATTAAGCATGCATCAACTGACCTACTCTCTTAATGACAAATGTAGTGTTTTTTTTTCTGAAATTGAGTTTTTGCAATAATCGCATCGTAACAATGATATCCACTTGTGAGTAGATGAATGATCATATATTTTTTATTAGCTTACTGCTTACAGCTTACCAAACTGAACGAAAAGTGCAAAGAATAAAATACAGCATTATATCTTGTAAATTTATATACAGAAACAAGTTGTAATCTTTATAGATAGTATGAGTATTTGCCTACTGGATATCACTAAATAAAATGTACAAGAAATAGGTGACTATGTTATTTACACAGTGACTTTTTAATTTATTCTTTTAGTGTCATGGCCACATATATATTTATATAAAGTATATATATAATCATTATTATACAGAGAAGGGAAGTATTAATTGTGTTTTGATAGTTTTTCTTAAGTACATATTTTATTTTTTGCTTTACAGGTTATGGCAAGACAGTGTCACATGTAATAATTGGTTTGAAGACAGCAAAAGGCACAAAGCAACTGAAGTTGGATCCAACTATTTATGAATCGTTACAAAAAGAGAAAGTTGAAGTGGGCGATGTCATTTATATAGAAGTTAATTCTGGTGCAGTGAAGCGACAGGGCAGGAGTGATACTTTTGCAACAGAGTTTGATCTAGAGGTAAATTGAATAATATTTTTTATCTGGTAGGGGATCCAGGTGATAAAACCAATGTAGTTTGTCCGGGGAGATACGACCGCCACAACTATTTCTAACGTGAAGAATTTTGTTGGAAGGGTGTGGTTGCCGGTTCACTTATGTATAAGGCAACCAACTCAGTCCTCTGGAGTAGCAATGCATCTGTGATCTTCTTGAGATAGACCCCTTTTTTTGCAAGATGTTGCTTACAGA
Organism: Cecropterus toxeus; assembly: GCA_018249875.1. NCBI lineage: Eukaryota > Metazoa > Arthropoda > Insecta > Lepidoptera > Hesperiidae > Cecropterus > Cecropterus toxeus. The sequence goes on along the minus strand of DWNE01004970.1, from coordinate 2,228 downwards.
TGTCCATGGTTGACAGTAGCCATGTCCCATCAGGTGGACTGCAATGTTGTTTGCAACTTCAATGTGATATTTTTTCTCCTTTTGAAGTCAACTGCTTGACAAAGCCTCTCCCTTTTTCTTTGCCAAAAGTCACTGCACTTGGCATGCATGTTAGTTGACCACAATTGGTGTTGACATTTGTCATGAAAATGCTATTATCCATATCCTTGATTTTGTCACTTACTTCGTGTTTTATGGCATCCACAGGAAGAAAGGGAATGGTGTTATTCAATACCAATACCACAAATAATTATATCTCACGGTCAATGAAATTTTATAATAATATTTTGCAGGAATTATATCTAAAACTAAACACAAAGGATGGTGTTGCCTCATTCAAACATGCATTGTTACTATAAAGCATGAGTAGATTTGTTTACTTCCTACAATCCATTCATCTACATTTGCGTCACCTTATTGAAGTAATTATTAGCAAATTCATTCTTATAATTTCAGGCAGAAGAATATGTCCCCTTACCAAAAGGCGATGTTCACAAAAAGAAAGAAGTAGTACAGGATGTGACCCTACATGACCTGGACTGTGCCAATGCAAGACCTCAGGGTGGCCATGACATTATGTCTATGATGGGGCAGCTTATGAAACCAAAGAAGACTGAAATCACTGGTAAGTTTGTCTACTTAAGTGTTATGGAGATGGATTTAGGCTTAGAAGTAATCGCTATAAAAATAACTAAGTGAGAGTGTTTGGTTGAGAGAGCCATGTAGTTAAAAATAGCTATGAGCAATTATATTTTAAGATTAAATAGTTGCTCTTGTTTTGTTTAGTATTCTGTGTATATATTATTTTTAAATGACATTTTTATTTTTTCAGATAAACTTAGGAAGGAAATTAATAAGGTTGTCAATAAGTACATAGACCAAGGCATTGCAGAATTGGTACCAGGTGTTTTGTTTATTGATGAGGTATGTGTTAATCTATTTTATATTTTTGTTTTATAAACTCCAAAAGTATATATTTTATCAACATTAATATTAGTTGTATCTTAGAAAGAACTAAAGTGTTAGAAATAACTGTCTCCTGTCTCCTAATTTTGTAAATTAATCAAAGTCAATTATTTGTAAATATCGTTATTAATACCAGAGGAATTACTGAAGAAGTATTTTTGTGTCATCATATAGCATATATAAAAAGCTTAGCATATTTGTATTCCAGGTGCATATGCTGGATATAGAAACATTTACGTATCTACATCGCGCTTTGGAATCTGCGATTGCGCCAATAGTTATATTTGCAACTAACAGGGGACGCTGCCAAATCAGGTTAGTTTTGCTATTTGTCTTATGTTAATTTATGTCATTTAATCTTTGCGTTAAATTGATTTCTGTCATTTTTCATTTTAATCATCTGTCCATTCAGTTCATTGCTATATATACGAGATTAACTCTTATATCATGTAATCAGTACTATTGGTTTGTGACTCTGGCAAATGTTTTGTTAAAAATATACTAAATTCACCTTAAATGAGAAAAATAGTATCAAGTTAATGATATGTACAGGCTAATTTTGTTTGTTAGGGGTATCCATCATTGATGCTCGATATATCCTTTTCAGTGAGTGGGCTGTTTTATTTTAATGCAATGTTTTATTGTATAATTTTATATATAACTTTATTAGAGATACTGAGAATTCACATACTTAAGTTCGTGGTTAATCATAAAATATGCTTTTTAAACATATTGCAAGACGTAAATTAACACACATGTGTAAAATTCTAGTCCCATAAGTTGAATATAACCGCATTAAACAATTTTATTCATGTTATTGTATGTTTCAGGGGCACAGAGGATATCATATCTCCACATGGCATACCTCTAGATCTATTGGATCGACTACTTATAATTCGCACTCTACCTTATAATAAGCCAGAATTATTACAGGTTTGTAAATATTACTTGTATTTTGTTGTATATTAAATGTATGTAAAAAAATATTTAATTATGTTAATATAACGCAACACGTTCATCTATTATATCTAAACTATCTGATTCGCAGATATTAAAACTGCGTGCCACCACAGAGGGCCTTTCGATTGAAGATGAGGCATTGGCAGCACTTGCTGAAGTAGGAGCTAATACTACACTTAGGTAACTATTTATTTATTTATTTTTATAAGGCAAACCAACTAAATACATAAGATAGATCATCTATTACATTAATATTACATATA
>DWNE01004969.1:0-14530 GCA_018249875.1 Cecropterus toxeus | reverse complement strand
GCTACTTCCGAGGACTAAGATGGTCGCCTCGTGTGTAAATGAGTTGGCAACCATACCCTTCCATCGAAACGCAAGAACTGCTTTACTCTAGAAACAAGTGTGGCAGTTGTACTTCCCCTGTCTAACAAACACTAGATTCAAATATTTTAATTGTAAGACTGTTAAAAGTATTTAAAAATATCGTTTTAATTGTGCAACTTGGTTTAAAATTTGTTTATATTCGATGTGCCTTATAAATGCCTATGTTAAATAATAAATAATATTAACATGTTGTTCTCATATGTTTTATAAAATACATAATTAATGTAACGCATGATTAAGTAATGCCATTGTTCTATTGGTATGTAAATTTACTATTTAATGTTCAATTGAAATTTATGTGTTTTTATAAGAAACATATTTTTATTACATCCTTTGAATTATTTATTACGTTAATATTTTAATTTTGTACTTTTTATAATAATTTAGAGCATACGTAGGAGTAGGTGTCTCATGGCGCCTAATTGAAATAATTCTGTCAGATTTCTTTAATAAAGTTGTGTAATGCATTCCACAAACTTAATTCCGAAAATATCAAACGCTTTAAAAGATTTCGACGGATAATAATTGCTTAGATTAGTTGATCAGTGAATCGCAGTCTTACATTTGATGGCATTTTATGGCAAACTACGCTACTCTCTGGGAACTAATATCTTTTAAAAATAATTATGGAATTCTTAATTTAAATATAAATTCTTTTATTTTCTAATGAGACATTCAATTCTCCACGTTGTATATGAAGCATGTATGCATGCGGGCATGTTCCTCCAAGGCATACAATATATAAACTGGTAAAAAATGACACTAGGTGAACGACCTTGATCCTTGCGGCGTCGGGCTATATAGTTTTGTATCGTAATTATATTATATAGCCCCCTTTTTACAGCGAAAACAAAATGTTCTAAAAAACATGATCTAAAACTAGTTTTAGATCGTGTTTTGTTTGCATCGTGCAAAATTTTAATTAATATGATGTCAAGAAAAAATAACGTCCAGAACCATCGCATGATGATCTATGATAATATTAAACTCTTAATTCTTACCAGTCTGTAAGAAATTATTCTCTTAGACTTTAGTTCTTAAATTAGGCGCCATTTGAATATAAGTAGTTAATTCATATGTCGCGAGTAAACAACACTACTCTAACATAACCATACATTCTTCTACCTACCTTCCACGTAGATCTAAGGCTGGGAAGTCTTAGAGCTATGTTGTAAGGAGAATTATGGGAGGAAACCAGTCTTCAACCAATGGCTGTCCCATATTACACAGATATTCCTCTAAGAGTGAAAAAGAGCTTGGACCACAGTCCACCCCCTGGCCCGGTGTTGGTTGAAATAACCAGTTAAATATAGTAAGAATTGCAGAAAATAAAATATGTACATGTCTATTCTCTGCTATATATGTTGTTATTTTCTTCCTTTCCAGAGAGCACAACAGGTCGCCTCTTCAAGGACCTAGGCATCCTCGAGCACACGCAGTACGCCTGGCAAAAGACGCTATCAACTTCAGCGAGAGGCTACCTCTGGGTCGAGAACAACGCCCCAATATACTACGGACAGACGGTGGAGTTCGTGAAACCGTATGCGCAACTGTCTAAGGACGCCTTCATAGTGGCAGTGAAAAGAGCTGGCATTCTCTATGCGAATATGAAGGAGTATCTCATAGAGAAGTCGCCGGTTGTCTATTCAACGATTGAGCAATACGCCCCAGGATTGGTGGATAATGTTCAAATGTATTCATCAAATGGGTACGAGACAGTCAAGAAATATTCCAACGATTATTACCAGTTTACCGCTGAGTACTTGAAAACTAAGGTGTTTGTGTAAGTATCTTCCTTTCTTGATCTATTTTGGTCATATATTATATAAATATTATGTAGAATGGTGCAAATAGTGCCACTGAGCCATTGATTCTGTTAATTGTTGATGTAATCAAAGAAAAAAGTACATTTAATAGATTCAGTGCCAACTCTGGCTATCTTGTACATAAGTTTATGAATGTAATCACTGTCGCCTAGAAACATTGCAACCAATTCCAATAGAACAGGAGTTTATATAAAATTGGTCACAAATGTGTCACACTTAACATACATAACAAACTATTGAGGACTAAAATTACCATTTCATATGTAAGTTAACTGGTAAATAAGTGTATTAAGGGTACCTTTCCAAGTGGAACTTTATTTTTATGTATTTAATGATAATTATAGCAGTCTAAATTCATCATTCAGATATCTGTCTTGCTGGGGAACGTATCCAGAACCCATTGAGTATCAAGCCATCATCATCATATTATTGGGTGACCGCACTGCCAGGCGGGTCATCATTTTCAAATAATCAAACTGAACAAACTTCAAATATGTTAAAATAATGAATTCCCTTTCTTCATTTCAGAGGAGAATGGGCGCCAGAGATACTGCAAAACAAGACCCAAACCGCACTCAACGCAACGAAACTCCACATGAGCTCGTACTTCCACTGGTTCAGAGAGCAGGTGCAACTTTATTCGAAGATTCCGTGAAATTACCACTAATCAAGAACTTATATCACAAGTGGGTGTTTGCGTTACTATAAGTTCAGTCCGTTCACTCGTGATGTGGTGTTAATTTTTTTTCATATTATTCGTTACAAGTTCAAAATTTATCACAAATGATGCATCTTTTGCTATACACAGCACATTGTTATATATTATCGAATGGTATACTAAATAAAAAATATATTTTGCATTACGTTAAAGCTAAAAATATTTTCAGGAAGAATTTATGATGTATTTGAGAGACAATTCCATAAAACCATATAGCTATATTTTCATGTGAATATTCTAATATGGAAGGGGGTTGCTGTACTCCATCCAGTATGTTTCTATTTAACATTGACACCATATCAATTTATGTATTTCTTGACTAACTTATCAGCTATCAATCCACACGTTTGCTAATAAAATTACCTAAATAATGTTTATTTTCTTTATGTTCATCACAAGTAAATGACATACGTGCAAAATGCAAATAAATAAATCAGACACTTATAACTTAGATTACATCAAAATTAATCTAATATAATATACAATTCTTTAGTTACCAATTGCACTATTTGGATATTAGAAAGAAATGATTTATTTCGCCAAACAAAAGCGTCGTTGAAATAATTAATATTATAAAAAACATGCAAAAGGAAAATAATAATAACAATACTCTGAACAAAAATGATAATAAAAATAACAATATTTATCAAACTACAATGCAGTCGTTGGACGAAAAAGGACCGCACTCAGCAGTGAACCACGACCGCTGGTTTTCAGGGCGATCCTTCCTGCCACGCTGTCTGTCAAATAAAAACTAAAATTCGTTGATGGAGTATAATGCCTTGCAGTTGATGGAATTTGTACAGTATATTTGTTAATTGCTAATATACATAGCTTTCGATGCCTTACATGTGAATTCTACATCCACACTGTCTCAGGAATTTACATCACAACAAAAATATTTCAAAACCATGACATATTTTTGCATGTATACAATTATCCAGTGTTTACACCTCTCGAAAACATTGCAACTTTTTGCCGTCAATAATTTTTAATTCTTATCCTGGTAACACCACAGTTTTATTGATTTCAACGTATCACTATATTGCATTCTAAACACCATTGAAATCTCAGTAATCCATGTCCGTGATAGACTGTAAAACCATTATATTTATAGAACATCGATCACTTATATATAAGGCGACCATCTTACTCGTCGGGAGTACCAACGCATCCGTGATCGACTTCCGATAGAACGCCTGTTCTATATAAAATTGCTTATAGATGTCCATGGGTGGCAGCAACCACTTACCATCAGGTGGGCTGCATGCTCGTTTGTTACTTCATCCTTAAAAAAAATACTTACAATACTTCAGTTGTTAGACTTTTGTGTAATGTTTATGGACAAACATTAAAGACAAACCTAGCTGTCTTAACATGCATTCAAGACATCACTTCAGAAAACATAAGTTCTTTTCATTGAGCTATTCATTTTATGAGCTATTAATTATTTTGCGAGACTATTCATTTGCTATTATCATTACGATTTGTATAATGTAATTTCAATTCCACTAAAACATTCTGGTTTGCATTTAATTTTGTTTATGTGTTAAATATCTCGAATTATGTATTTAGTTGTGAAATTCCACCAGCACAAAATATGTTCAACTGTTACTTTAATTACTAGTTCTTCATTGATATTGTCTGGTACAAAGACTAAAATCATGTTCATTTATGTTTTAATGTATTTTTAAGTAAATTTAATGAATTAATTGATAATTTACATACCACAGCAATAAATTTAAGTCATATCATTAATTTTAAAGTAACCATGACAGGAAAAATGAAATCTATTCAATCTTAAGTCATGAACATAAGGATTTTTTATTTTGGAACAAAATTTGTGAGGTCTAGCCCTAGGGCCACGAAATATTCAATTCGACGTCGATCTTTAAAATCAAATGTGTGTCTGATCTAATAAAGTAACCAAATTTGTTGCAAATTGCAGCGAAATTTGCCAATATTCGCTGAACCCTTGCTTGCAGCGACAAGCGGTCGTTTCATGGCCGAAAGGTTTAGACCAAAGCTGTTTTGATTAATCAATGAAATTCAAAGAATATGTTTGTAAAAGCAGTATTTTGATACATTCCCGATGGTGCATTTATTGTGAAATTATAACTAGTTTAACGATTTTCCTCATAGAATCAGTTACCCGCAAAACTTGATAAATTAATTGAAATGGTGAGATCATAGTGATAAGTTTTTTAGTGTATTTATTTGTGTTGAGAGATGTGTGTTTATATTTAATACAGAATGGAAATTATAGAGGAATGAATTTTGTTTTGGTGTGTTATTTACTTGACCCGTAATTTTTAAGAATAAAAGTGAACCTTACAAAATACAGTCAATGTATTTTTAATTAAAAAAAAAAAACAATATATTAGGTACTAAAGATTTTTGTGTCTTGAATTTTAATATCTTCATAATTTTTGTTACTGGCAATTTACATATCTTCCTTTTAAAACAAGCAGCATAAATCACAGAATTTAATTTTTATTTAAAAGGTAACTGCTTAGTTATATCAAATACGGTTTCAATCTTGTATGGTTGATTCCAGGTTGGAAATATAGGATATATTTGCACTGGCGTTTATATAGACATCTTGTAATTTTTTGAGAATAGGATAATGTCTTTGTCTACGTGAATTTAAGATAACGCTATTTTGCAATGAATATAGGTAATAAATAAAATTAAACAATTTGTATTTAATTAATTTTATAGTTATAGGTTGTTATTTACACTTAACAAAAACAAGTTGCTCGATATATCATTTGTTACTAAAAAATAAATTATTTGTATTTTTATAGATCGCCGCCGCTAATTCGTCACTATCCTCCTTCCGAATGGCAGCCAAAATTTCTAATACTTGCCTGAAAAAGAAATCTCTTCTGATTTATTTATTCAATGATTACAGATGTCCCTAAAAAGGCGACAATGATTTTTGTTTAATAAAATAGTTCTGTTCAAAGATAGTACTCCAATTTTCTCTGTTTTTTTTCTAAATACTCGGACAACAGAAATTAAAAATTTCGTTATTAAAAGACACTTTTTATTTAGAAACACATAATAATAACGTTATTCCATTGTTTTATATTTTAAGAAAATCTGAAAAAATAATTTACAGTTGATGTTACTTCAACTCGAATATACTTACACAATATTCGCAGGTTCATTTCTACCCTTAACCTGGCAGTTGGAGTCGACAGAGTACTTTTCCTTTTTCACAGAGGGAAACTTGGTGACCACATGTTTATATCCAGGGTGGGTTGGCTTCACCTCACACCACGGGCAATCAGTCTCTATCAGAAGTCTATCCTTCGGGATTTTCGATGCAACATCGAGGTTCTCTTGTGATCTTAGAGAGCTGACAACATGGTAAACATTATTTAGTGGTCTGTGGTTGTAGTGTTAAGATTTGGTCAGTGAACATCTGCCAGGCATCTCGTGACATCTATTTTTTTCTGCCTAATAGTAGCAGTATTAACCGCTGTTCGTGTTTTGGTTTAAATAATATTGTATACATACTGATCCCATGCTTTAGTCCTCGGGGTAGCAACACATTTGTGGCCAACCTCGGGTAAGATTAATCTTATCTTTGATTGATAAAGATATCCATGGGCCATTTGCTCAGGTAGAATGCACACTGGTTTGCTTATTCTATTTTATATTCCTAAAAAAAATAAAAAATATTTTCTTACCATCCATTAATTCCTATATACAATCCTAAATCAAGAATTTTTTGCATGGCATCATGAGACCCATCAAATGAGTGTACGACACCACCAAAATCGCTAATGATGCTTGTATTTCTACTCATTATTTCCAACAAATCATCTGCAGCTGCCCTACAGTGTAAGAACAGTGGCAATTGGAATTCCCCACTTAATTGCAGTTGGTATTCGAAGTACCTGCAAAGGAAGCATTTATTCTATGTAAAAACGATGTTATTTGATCTTATAGAATTTTTGTCTTCATTTAACAAGCTACATTACTAATGTACATATCTGGGCCAGTTATAAGTTTAGGCAGCTGGAGGCGCAATAACCATACCTGTTGCTGCCTTTTTTTATCAGATTAAAGTAGCAAATAAGCATGCAGTCCACCTGATGGTAAGTGGTAACTGCCGCCCATGGACATCTGTAAGCAACTTCATATATAACAGAGTTTCTATCTGAAGTCAATCACTGATGTGTCTGTGGACTGAGATGGTCTCCTTGTATATAAGTGAGCTGCCAACCGCATTCTTTGTGACGGAGGTACCTCCCCGGTTGAACTACTCTTGTTCTACCACATGGCAAGTGTTGCTGTATTTTGATGAGATGATAAATTTTCCTCCTGTGGTATTCCTGGAGCGTTATAACATGGGGCTCTTCAAGAGAGGTGCAAAATGAGCTCTCCTTCAAAGCCGGCGATGCATTGATGACTCCTCTGGTGTTGCAAATGTCCACAGGCGGCGGTGACTACTTTCCATCAGGTAGCCCATCTGCCTTATCGTTAAGATTTAAGTATAAATAATAATAATGAAATAATTTTACTTTAGCTGCACCTCCTTACTGCAGAAATGGAGTCTATCGTAGTCCAAGCCACATTCCCCCAATGCCACAACTTTACTGCGATTTTCCGATATCAAGGTCCTCATGTCGTTTAAGTATGATTCTGGGTTGGCTACAAAATCATTACAGCGTGTTGGATGGCATCCTACAGTAGAAAATAACCGTGCTGAAAAGTACAGTACAATAATAAGGATTCATAACTTCTGGTTCGACACATACATTTCCCATAAATTAATGTTTTGAACTTAACATTGTACAAATACAAAAATTCATATGTATATTAAGTATATAAAAATATGAATAAAATATAATAAATTGAAGGTTGTGTTTCAAATCTGGCTCTACTACACAAGCAATCTCTGCCGAATAACAACAATTAGTTTCTGCTGTTTCAAGTGTATGGCAAATGAGATATTCTTATATGAGTTTTTGAAACAACATTCACACAGCAACAATCTCATATTAATCAAATTTATTAATATTAGACTGAGCCACAACTAAGACAAGAGGGGATCAGTCAGTAGATATATACTTAAACCATAAATAAAAACTTACAATCCATTCTACAGATTTCTAGAGCATTTTTACTGTCCTCAACATTGCCACCAGTCACAATCATTTTCTCCATTCCAATCTCCCAGCTGCGCTCCAAGACCTTATCCAGATCTGGTTCATGCTTCTTGCTGCCATGGTACATACCTTGATACATGCCATCTGTCAGGTTTGCACCTATATCTATAAAGATTGACATCTTTTATAGTAACCATTTAAGAAGAACAGCTAAGTGTGAGTCGGGCTCACGCAGGGTTCTGTAGTATTATCTATTAAAAATGGCAAAGAAATCATTAGCTTGTAGTATGGGGGCCTCTTAAATTATCATTTTATTCTGCTTTCAGTATTTGTTTTCATAGGGGAGACAGAAAAACATCATCTGTAAAATGAAACTAACCGTCTGGGTATCACAGTTAATGATACAGCAAGGTCACATACAAACGGATAGATGGTCAGCAGTCTCAGTAATAGGGTTTTTACCTTTGCCTATAGAACCCTAAAACTTAACTCTGCCAGCATTGTCAGAAATAGGTGTTTTCTGGTTTATAGCAGCAGTTCAACACGACTGTTTACTAGTCATGGCTTTCACAGTACAATTTAACTTACATACTAGAAATTTACTTCTGATCATTTTACTTCAGACAGACATTTAACTTCATTAGACAGGCTCGTATCAGGGAGACTGAAACTCACTGGCGACTTACACCTTTAGTAAATTCCATATAGAAAAGAGGTTCTATCTGTTGTTGCTCACAGATGCCTTCATCTCTTACCAACTGCGTGAAGTTGATCAAAGATAAGTTATCGCCTCAGTAGTCACACGATATTGAAATCATTTTCTTCTACGTAATAAGTGGGATGCATAGTGAAATTCATTAAATAATATATAAACAAAAAGCCTGCCTACTAACCTATAAAGCTTCGTAATGCCGACATTCTTCTCATAAATATTATGTGTGCAGCCTGATATACTATAGTTTTATTAGAATATTATATTTTTCGTTTTTGAGTAACACTTATTATATATAATAATTGTATTAAGCTTTTATTTATAAAATACTTCTTTAACTTAAAAGTTACAATACAACAGTACGTTCTTATTTGACATGACACTGTCAAGAATGTCAAGTGTAATCAGTGTCAGTTTCTGACATGGATAGTTCTATTCCCTTCTATCCTACAGCTACGATCGCCAAATTACTTATTTAACTACATTCATTTTATATGTGGAATTTTCAATTAATGATATTATTTCACACTGAGCTGTTGTAGGGTGGAAAGATCAAGAAGAATTTCACTAAGTAATTTTTGTTTCAGTTTTTTCCGTCGCAGTAGAATTACGAACAGTTCAAACAATTTTATATTTTTCAACGGCATTTCCTTATGCGGTACGCCGTATGAATAAATTAATAAACAAATTGGCTTTTTCAATGTTATTTCTAGCTTGCTTTTAGTGTCAATGACCTACCTTCATGCAACTATATGTAGATACTAAAATAAGCACCTAGTCATTAATGAAATACCTATAATCTGATTTTAAGCAGGTGTTTTTACAAGTTTAACCACTATATTATTATTAAATAAATTAACGCTACAAATCTCACCAACACTTAATATCTAAGCTATTATATATTAGTTCGTTATCGTTCGTTCGCTATATGTTCATATAATTATAAATAATCACTTACTATCCACCTGATAGTAAGTGATCTCTGTTTATAATCATCTGTAATGAACTCCAGGTAAGATTAGGGTATTATCTGATGATGGGAACATAAGAGTTGCTATCCCTAACACTTTAAGAAAAATTGAACTTGGGACGTCTAGAATAAGTACCGTATTACACCCTTTAAATTCGCGGTAAACACTTCTATTACTAGTCTGAAATAAGCGATGGTAGCTTTTATCTCGAATCACGACAGGTTCTACCACTTAAAGTAGTATAAATATAATAAGTAGATATAACAATCGTTTCTTCCATATGTAAAGGTTAGTCATAAGACAGGCGTTGATAAACACCTTAAATGTATAAATACAGGCATGGTGCACAGCAATCTTCAGTCTTGTTTTGATCCCTACATGAACGTACATTTCTATAATGGAAATCTTTGTCATTATTTTGTCGCTTTTTGGTAAGGTTTACATATATTTCTGTTGTTACTTAAGTGTTTATTTTAACTGGTTTTAATAACTCTTTACTATATTTGTTGCTAATCTAACGTGAATTCAACTTTTATTTAGGCACATAACTGGTTTGTCTAGGTTTTATGATGTGCACATTTTAGGAAGTTTTATCCTACGTTCAAATAAAATCGACTTTATATCCGTGGTAAGCGGCGGCGATAACGCCAAATGAGAGAAATAATATTGAGAGAATTTTGTAAGATTAAAAGAAAGAATAATGAAACAATAACAATCTTAAAGCGTAAAAAATGTTAACAACATTAAAACACCTAATAGGAAAATGAAATTACCTAATCTCGAAACCTCGGATACAAGGCTACATTGGGGTTAACTTTTAAGGGTTGATTTTTTTACGATTTCGAGCGAACCTAATCTTTAAAGCTCTAATCGGATTATGTTGTTAGAAATATAATAGTAATGAATTCAACAAAAATGATAGAAACTACTACCTGCTGACTAACACATACGAAATAATAGCTACAATAATTTAATTCTCTTTGCCGTGGAATATAAAGAAAACTTATTAATGAGGGTCTAGGTATGAGTGGATTTCTTTGTTACTGTTTAGCAGTAAGTTTGTTCGCATATGTTCCCTGAATGTCTTAAACTTTAAAAGTGGCTCAACTCTGTTTTTTGTTGCCGGATGTACCGCAGCCACATCTATTCTGCCCAAGAACAGTAATGTAAAGTTCAGCTGTATTCTGGTTTGTCGGATATGCAAGGCAAACTAATTTACCCTGGGCGTTCTAACTTCGTCCTCAAGCGTCCAATCTGTGGTCAAGCTTAGATCAGACTTAGTGTGGGTGGCAATATAACCATCATATGGGCTGTATGCTCGTTGGCTTCTTCAATATTTAAAAATACGCATATAGTATTAAGACAGTACCCAAATATATATAATATAATATATGCTATGAAACCAATAGGTTGTTAGTAATTTGTTTCAAGTTAGAACATAAACCAACCCTATGTTTTAATTTTTTACAGCGGCAGTGCACTCTGGGTATATAAAGAATGATAAATACTTCAGAACTCCACTGGGAAACTCCGTGGACGTAGCGTCCATGAAAATTTTAAAGGTATGTAGACATTATTATGGTTCCACAAATCAGTACCGGATTAAGCCAGCGCGAGGCCCTAGGTTTGCTATAAGTAAAATGTATAGAATATCTCACAACTTAGTTACAAAAAATAAACTTTTCTGGATATTAATATGAGCAAATTTAGAGATGACATTTTCAATATCAAATCAGTGATTCAGCAAATCATACTCATAAAGTATGATTTGCTTAAAGAACGGATGTTGGACCGCGGGGCCCCTAGAGTTGCGGGGTCCATAGCATTTGCTATTCTTGCTACGTGGCTTATCCGGCACTGCCACTAAAAGTCGTAATTCCATATGGTCTCATGCCACTGAATCATCAGGAATCATGCCATTAAACAAAGCTCCGATTGCTTAAACGTGATAGACGTAAAAGGTAGGTCCACCTTTAGTGATTAGACTTCAGACAGTATCAAATTGTGTTGTATTTCTGTTTAAGGGAAAAACGCCTGAAGCGCTAACGTCCTCAAACATAGCAACGATTTTTTTTTTATCCATCGACTAATTTTTAGGCCACGAAAGGTGCCCGAGCACATTAGGGATGTGACTTGGTTGGGAAAAAATCGACTTTTATATTAATCGATGTCTTTACAAGAAAATAATAGATTTTTAAAAATCGTTTTTTATCATAAAGTTATCCCCCCCTCCCCCAAATACTTTATGGCCATTAAGTTGACATTTTTTATAATAAACACCATAAGTAATATATTGCAAACTCACTCACACATTTAATCAACAGGTGTTATATCGTAAAAATCATTAAAAAACAAGTTTAAATTTAAACGAGGAAAGCAATTTTTAAAAGCAGCCACTATTCAAAATATCTAATGACTGTACTGTTTTGCCTACTGAGTTTTGTGAGGCACTAGATGGCGTTACAAGTAATAATGTTATAGAGCTGTTTTTAAAATATCAAAAGTACGTAAAACTACGGAATAAATATTCTATTTATTAATTCAAGGCTGTGGCTATAGAAATCGAAAGTATGGTGTGAAATGAATAATCGATTATTTATAGTCAACAAATTGATTAATAAAAAACGATTATTCTCAACTAGGGCACATTCTCCCGAATCCCTAACATTTATCCTTAATACTTGTTCGATGTTATTAATATACATAGTAATATACAAATAATACACAAATATACAAATGTAAAATATATTTACCAGCTCCACTGATTTACTAATCAGTGGAGACGGAATTAGTTCCCAAACTACTTACTGTAGTTTGGGAACTAATCCCGTTCCGAGGTGCTTACAGGTGTTCATGACCGACAGTTACTATAAGATAGACTTTTAGTTCCTTTGTTACTTTTAATATACAAAACGGAGCAAGTTTGTTGATTTACCAAAATATCGTTATGTCTGCAGGAGTCATACCAGGATGCCAAAGACAAGAACGTGGTAGTGTCCCCTCTGGGGGTCCTCACGCTACTCTCTATATACTCTGCGGGAGCCGAGGATGAGATCAGGGAAGAGATAGTGCGCTTTATGAGGACCCCAAACCAAAGGCAGGTAAGAACAATGTTGTCTTTGTTGTCAATGTTGTACCGGGACCAGAATAGGGCTACGGTATCCCCTGCCTGTCGTAAAAGGCGATTAAAAGGGGGCTCTCAGGGTTGCGGGCGGCAACAGTAGGTGCCCGAACCGTCCAGTCATGTGACCCCGGGAAGGACGACAGCAGGTCTGGTTGCATGCCGTCGTAAAATGAAAGCACGGTGAGCGCTGATACCGAGAAAGAGCCCAAAAGGGAAATCGCGCTTGAAGAACTCCGGTTGCGTCCCGTTGGAGATTCGGAGTCCTCCACACAGCGCTGAGGACGGCCACCGGGAGGTTTTAGTGTGGTAAAAATTCCATATAACTCGGCGTCGCGTCCCACGGCGTCGGGTATCTTTTGAAGGTTTCCCCCTCGAAAACAAAAAAAAAAGGTAAGAACAATGAGCAATTTACATTGCAAAATAAACTGCAGTTCAAGCGCTATTGTGTTTTGATTTGCAGTGCTTTAAGGAAGAGACACGTGAAGACATCAGTGATCATTCAGTTCATAGGATAGCAACGCATTTGCGAACGACGACAATAAAATCAAATTATTAATAAACTAGCTGACCCGGACGAATATGAGGTTGCCGCAGGCGACCTCATATTAGGCAGGCACTACTTCCGTATTATACGGAAGTAGTGCATAAACGTAAAGAGCTATAATAAAAGATAGATGTGATGAATCATCTTGTCCACCGTCCAATTTCTTTAAAAATACCACCATGTCTTACTTCTTACTAATGTCATAAATCAAAAAGTTTAATAGTTTTAGACCGTAAAAACTACTGGCTGGATTTTGATGAAATTAAGCACACCGGTAGGACCTGGATTAACACATATGATACTCATTAACGGGTAAGCGTGACCGCGGGTGGGGCCATATATATAATATTTCATGATTAATTTCCGTTTTACCTTACGAAAATACTATTTGCAGTTGGAAAATTCTTACGTCAATTTGACCGAGAGGTTCGCAGCAATGGACCCCAGCTTCATGGTGCTAGCCAACAAGATGTACCTCTCTAAAAAGTATACATTGGAAGAGAAGTTTTCAGCTGTTACCAGCCACTACAAGACCGATTTTGAACGAGTTGACTTCAAGCAGAAAAAGGAAACGGCGGACACAATTAACAAATGGGTATGTATATCGTAAAACTAACTGCCTATTTCTGCCTAAAAACAGCAAAGACGCTGCCGTGTTCCAATATATAGGGTGTAGTGGGACGTAGTAGGGTATAGTAGGGTTTTGTAGGGTGTAGTACGGTTTAGTTGGAAGTAGTAGGGTGTAGTAGTAATACCTGAGGCGTTCAAACTTAGTCCTAAGAGTTAGCAAAGAACCCGTGGCCGATCTGAGGTGAGACTCTGATCGTATCTGGGGTTAATACAGATGAAAATGGGTGACAGGGTCAGTTACCATCAGATTTTATAAATGTTGTTAATAATAGAAGTTATGAATCTCTTTTTTCGTTGATGAAAATCCATTCACTAGTTTTTGAGAAAATCGCGTTTGATCAGACTCACTCGCTTTGTTTTTAGACTTCGAATAAGGAGATGGCATATTTTCGGCTATTTTTACTATGCCAGTAGTTATCTAGTATTTTTATATCGTGTACTAATTGTACTTTTTAGGCTACAGAGAAAACTAGCATTTTTAAAATTAATTATGTTATTGTTAGCTTATATTAATATATAATATACCTACTATACCTTTTCCAGGCTGCAGAGAAGACTGACGGTCGTATAAGTTCTCCTATTAATGAAGATACCATAGAAAAGGATGCAGCATTAGCACTCTTTAATGTTATATTCTTCCAGGTATGATACATATTTGTACGTGCGTGGTGCGGTGTATCCACGAATTTATAGTCTATTCTGGTATTATATGGGTCTAAATAAAACGTACTAGTCGACCAAGCTAACTAGACGAATGTCAAACGTGACGTCACTCGCAAGAATGCAAGTACTGATGACAAA
>DWNE01004968.1:0-14531 GCA_018249875.1 Cecropterus toxeus | reverse complement strand
TTTAAGACAAAAATACTAAATTTTTTTAAAATAAATTATATTGAACATTTATTTTATTGATGTTATAATGATAGCAAGTAAACTGCTACACTTCATAGTACAATTTACAAAAATTAAAAAAACAATTCCTTTCTTTTAATAAGAGTTGTTTTGTCCTAATTCGTTTTACAATTTACAAGATTAGTCCTATTTTTTATATTAATTTATTATCTTGTAAAATGGCAACTAATCCTTTAAAAAGTAAATCTTTATCATAATGGTAATTAACTAATTTTTTAATGTAAACAGCATTACCTCCTGTTAAAATTACTTGTGGTTTTATTGCTTCAGTTGCAAGTTGGTTAACAAAAGCAGTAATTGCTAATAAATGACCATTGACTAATCCAATATTGATTGCTTGTTTAGTATTTTTTCCTAAAGTCGCATTGTCATAATAAAAATCAAATTTTTGTAATAATTGTGCCCGTTCAAATAAAGCTTCTGCTGCTGTTTCTAAACCTGGCATAATAATTGTTCCTAAGAGAATTCCTTGTTTTAGTAATGAAATTGTTGTTGCTGTTCCCATATTAACTAAAATAACATCTTGTTTAGGAAATAAAACTAATGTTGCATATGAACCAACAATTAAATCAGCACCAAGATTGCGAAGATTAGGAATGTCTATTTTTAATCGCTCAGTAAACAAATTTTTTTTAACTTGATAAAAAGGAATTTTTAAATCTGCAACTAATTGGTAAAATA
The DNA here is from genome assembly GCA_018249875.1 of Cecropterus toxeus. Classification (NCBI taxonomy): domain Eukaryota; kingdom Metazoa; phylum Arthropoda; class Insecta; order Lepidoptera; family Hesperiidae; genus Cecropterus; species Cecropterus toxeus. The sequence goes on along the minus strand of DWNE01004968.1, from coordinate 13,790 downwards.
AATCATCTCACATTGGCCGAACAGAAGATAAAGCTAATAATGTAAGATCTGTTAAAACTAATTTTATTGTACTTAAACCAGTTATTATTTTTTGCCGAAAATTCTTTTCAGCAACTAATTCGCGACTAAACATTGTTAAAAAAACAATAATTTTTTTTTGAGAATTAAGAATTGCAAATTTAATTGCTGTATTACCAATATCAACTAATAATTTCATTACTGTGTTTGCTCCTTTATTAATTCACTAATTGCTGCTAAAATTTCTTTTGCAATAATAATTTTGTTTTGACTAGGAATTTGTTGATGCCCTTTTTTTGTTAATAAAATGATTTCATTTTGATCAGTACCCATAACATTAATTTGATTGATAATAATTAAATCTAAATTTTTGTCAATTAACTTTTGACGAGCATAATCTAAATCAAAATTATTTTGAGCACTAAAACCAACTAAAATTTGGTGCTGTTTTAACTTACCTAATTCAGATAAGACATCAACATTAGGAAGTAATGATACAGCAAGTTGAGGATTTTTTCGCTTGCTAATTTTTTCTTTAATAGGAACCGCAACTTGATAATCATTTAAAGCAGCGCACGCAATAATAATGTCTTGTTCTTTATACGTTTTTAACATTGCTGTTAACATTTCATTGTTTGTGTTTGCTTTAACATGCTCATAATAAATTGGAAAATCACAATCACCAACAATTTTTGTTAAGGAACAGTTTGTTCATGTTAATACAGTATGCAATGCATTTCCCATTTTCCCGCTCGAATTATTTGTCAAATAACGAATATCATCTAAATATGTTTTTGTTCGCCCAAAATTAAGCATAACTTTTTTATATTTTCACAAGTTTTTTCAAACTAAAAATTGCTTTATTTCCTTTAAAACATCTTCTCATTCTCAGGCACGACCAATCCCAACCATATTGCACGCAAGCATCCCTGAACGAGGTTCATAAATTTGATTCCCATCTGCTATTAATTGTGCTAAATTCCGTAAATTAGCTGGTGATAAATACATCTTACTATTCATTGCAGGAAAAATCATTTTATAACTTTGCGTAGCACTATATACTAAACTCGCTAACGTATTTGCAAAACCATGAGCAATCTGAGCAATAAAGTTTTGTGTTGCTGGGTAAACAACAAATAAATCAGCTTGCTCAGCAATTGTAATATGTTCTGATAAGTCTTTTTTATCATAATATTGTTTCATAAAAATTTCGGTTTTTGCTGTTGTTGGTCAATCCTTTAAAAATTTTAAAGCATCTTGTGTTAAAAGCAATTCAACATCATGTTCTTTCTTCAATGCTTCATATAAATGAAGACCCTTATGAGCAGCAATGCTTCCCGTAATAACTAAAATAATTTTTGCCATCTTAACACCTCACTCATTGTTATAATTATATAAATAAAAATCGATATATTTATGTTAATATATCGATTTTTAATTATTACCTTGTTGTTTTCTTTACAAAAAAACAGCCTGCATTCTTCGTTGCGATTCGGCAATAATTCCTTCTACTAATTCTTGTCATTGTTGTTGCTCTAAATAACGGCAATAAAAGTTACGAATAATATTTAATCGTTCACCATAACGTTCTTGGGCAAAATATTTTACCTTTTTTAATATTGAGATATAGGCATATTGTAAATCTAATGGTTTTTGATAAATTTTTTGATAAACCTGTGCATATTCTTTAATTAACTCGGTTGCCTTATATTCTAAGGCTTTTGTTCGTTCAATAATCATTCGTTTTAAAATTTCATCTTTTTGTGTTGAATTATATTTTGAACTTTTCATAACATAATACAATTTTATTTCTAATGCTAAGACAGGATTATTATGTGATATAATTTTTTAATTATTCACAATCATTGATAATTCACGAATAACATTATCATAAAATTGGCTACAATTGTTCCCTCCTAAAGTTGACACTTTTTCACCCCACATAATAAATAGTTTTTAAATCCTTATAAATAGTTTTAATCAAGTACCTTTTTCATAATAACATTATACCGTATATTTATTATTTTTAATTAAAAACTTAACTAGGAAAAGTTCTAATTCATAGTTTTTATGCTTTAATTATCATTACCAATAACATAATCATCATTTTTTAAGTTATCAACAGAAGTCATAATAGATTGCAATCGCATATAATAATTTGATGATGAAATAATTGGATATTTTTTATCAAAATAAACCTTAATATATGTTAATTTTTTACGATAAGTTGTTAATCATTTATGTGCAATTAAATTTAGTTCCTCCATAATCTCTCGTTGATTAACACTTACGGCATCTTTTCGCTTTGCCGGATCCAGTTTTTTAAATAGACCTGTTGCTTTTTGTTTAAAATTAATTGCGTAATCAATAAAACCAACTACCCCTGAAATTTTAACTGGTGTAACATAAATTCCTAAATCATGATTACGGCAGTAATCATACTGAATTCGCGAAAAATTAGTATTTTTAAACTCTGATTGAACATAATTTAAATCATTAAATTCTTTAATATTATAAATTTTAAAATCCACATAATAATCATATGGTGTTAAAAAGCAATTATTGGTATATCAACTATAGCGTGAAATTGATTCAAAAATTTCTTCTTCAATAAATTCAAATTCACGAAAATAATATGTTTCTGTTTTTCAAAACCGTTCTAAAATATAAAAAATTAATTCTTCACTATAAATATTATTTAAAAATCAATTTTTTTGAAAATTAATATTACGATACTTCATTAAATCTTGTTTTTCAATCCGCTTACTCATATCAATTTTTTGTAAATAATTATCATATCTTTTTGTAAAATATTCATAAAACCATCGTAAAGTTAAGGTATATAAAATATAATAATATGGAAAATCATCTTTCAAAACATACTTAATCAGTTTTATTAATGTTCGTAATAAATTATTAGAAATCTTATTAGCTTTATTAAAACCGTGGACAACTTGAATAACATTATCATTTTTTTCAATTCCATTTCGTCAAAAAATATATGTTAATTCTCCCTCTGAATTTTTTTTATAACAAAAAGGAATAATTCTTACAATAAAATTAATTTCATCGTTAACTTGATATTCTAAATAACCATCATTTTGACTATCCTTGATAACTGTTCCTTTGCTAATATTTTTGCGCATTTCATTTAAAACAACTTGAAACATTTGTTCACGTAAGCCTGTTTTATTTTTAGGATGATACTTAATAATGGCTAATTCTAACTCTAACTTGTCATATTTTGTTAATGTTTTAAAACCATATTCACCAAGAGCAATTGTTTGATAACCTAATTTTTGAAAACTATTTTTATAAATTCTAAAAATTTCCTGCATTTTTTTTCGAATATTAGTTGCTAAATTAAGTTGTTTACTAACAATACTATTTAATTCTAAAAACTTTGCTTTTTTCTGCATTAAGTTCGCCCCTATCCCCTATTTTCTACTTAAAAATATTATAACAAAAATTATTTAATATTTATAATCTCATCATTCACAATATCAATGCTAACAGCATTAGGAACTTTATTTAAACCCGGCATCGTAATAATATCTGCTAAATAAGCAATAAAATATTCTGCTCCTGAATTAATTTTTAAGTTACGAATAATAATTTGATCATCATAAGGATTTTTATTGCCAAAAATTGTTTGATGATTTTTAGCCATACAAACTTGTCAATGTTGATATTTTGTATTTTGTTGATAAAAATCAATCTTTGTTTGTGCCAAGGGACTAAAAATAATTTTTGTTGTTTGATAAATTTTTGTACAAATTATTTTAATTTTTTCAGTAAGCGATGTTGTTGATGGATTAAATAATAATTGATATTGTTGTGGTTTTTCAATTTCTTTAAGAATAGTTTTAACCAAAGTTGGATTATCTTTAATTCCGAAATGATATGTATTATTAATTCCAAATCGAATTTTTTGTTCTTTTAACCATTCAGTCACGACAGCAATTTCTTCAGGAATGTCAGTTGCAAATTGATTTAAACAAACAACAAAATTTAAATGGTAATTTTGAATAATTTTAATATGATGTTGTAAATGCTCTAATCCTTTTTTCAAACTACCTAGATCAGCTGTTGCTAATGTTGTTTCAATAGCACCACCATGTAATTTTAATGCTCTAATTGTTGCTACTAACACGGTACAATCTGGTGTATATTCCTCGTTTAAATTAATAATATCATTAAATTTTTCAAACCCTAAGTCACTCCCAAATCCAACTTCACTAACAACATAATCACTTAATTTTAATGCTAAATTTGTTGCAATTAAAGAATTTGTCCCATGGGAAATATTTGCAAATGGCCCACAATGGATTAATAATGGTATACCATATTTTGTTTGTGCTAAATTTGGCAATAAAGCATTTTTTAATAAGGCTAATAATAAACCCGTAATTTTTAATTCGTTTAGGTAAACTGGTTCATTATTCAAATTATAAGCAACTATTGCTTGGTCTAAACGACGACGTAAATCATCAAAATCTTTACTTAAACCTAAAATTGCCATAATTTCGCTAGCAGCAGTAATTTGGAAATGTTCTGAACAATGTAATTTATCATTAATTTTTATTTCAATATTTCGTAAAGCACGATCATTAACATCCAAACAACGTTGTCAAACAATTTGTTTACGATCAATTTGCAGTGGATTTCTTCAATAAAGAAGGTTATCAATCATAGCACTGACCATATTATTTGCTGTTGTAATTGCATGAAAATCACCAGTATAATGTAAATTAATTTCATTTTCTGGTTCCATAATGCATTCGCCGCCACCGGTTGCTGAACCTTTTAATCCAAACACTGGTCCTAACTAACGATGGTTCTCGTAATGCTAAAGTTGTTTGATATCCTAAATGATTCAATATATCAGCAATACCAATTGAACAAGTTGTTTTTCCCTCTCCTGCTTTGGTTGGATTAATTGCTGTCACTAAAATAAACTTTGCTTTTTTAGGTAAATTAATAAAATTAAAGGCTTTTACTTTTGCCATATAATCACCATATTTAATTAAGTCATCATCTTTTAAATTAATTTTTGTTCTAATTGTGATAATTTTTTCCATTTTCTTTTACTACTTTTAATTAATAATGTCCTATTTTTAGGGGGTGTCAATAATTTTTTAACACGATGCTATTTTAAAAATCCTAAGATTTTGTATTTAATTATTTAACTCTTTCAGATACAATAATTTATATACAGGTATTTTAGCATAGAAAAGAGCGAAAATTTAATGGATAAAACAAAAATAATTGATGGGAAAATGGTTGGTGAATTAATCAAAGTAAAAATAACTAAACAAATTTTAAAAATTAAGGCAAAAAAGCAACGTGTACCTGCCTTAACAATTATTCAAATTGGTAATAATAAAGCTAGTACTACTTATATTAAAAATAAAAAAATTGCTTGTGAAAAAGTTGGTGTTACTTGTAATGTATTAAATTATCCAGATAGTATTGCCGAATCAGCTTTAATAAAAATTATTAATGACTTAAATAATAATTCTAACATTGATGCAATTCTTGTTCAACTTCCATTACCAAGGCATATCAATAGTGAAAAAATTATTAACACAATAACAACTAAAAAAGATGTTGATGGGTTTACTCCAGAAATATTAGGCAATTTAATGCTTGAACATTATAACTTATTGCCAGGGACGCCAAAAGGAATTATCGCCCTTTTAAAACACTACCAAATTCAATTAGCAGGACAGCATGTTGTAATTATTGGCCGTAGTAACATTGTTGGTAAGCCCCTTGCTAATCTTTTAATAAATGCCTCAACAACTGTAACAGTTTGCCATTCACAAACAAAAAATTTATCTGTTTTTACAAAACAAGCTGATATTTTAATTTCTGCCGTGGGGAAAGCTAAATTTGTTACAGCAGAGATGATTAAAGAAAATGCTATTGTGGTTGATGTTGGAATTAATCGTGATGAAAATAATAACTTATGTGGTGATGTTGACTTTAATAATGTTTTATCAAAAGTAAAAATGATTACCCCTGTTCCTGGCGGAGTTGGGCCAATGACAATTGCCGCATTATTAGAAAACATCTTATATCTTTATCAATTAAATAAAGAAATATAAAAATGTTTCTTTTAACTTTTATATCACCAATATTTTAGTTAAAAGAAACATGCTTTGTACTTTGATAAGGTTTCTTATTTTAAATTTTGCAAGATTGCTTCAATATTATTGGCATTATCTAACGAATGATCAAAAACAAATTCTAAATCCGGACAACGATAAATTTCTAATTTATGCGCTAATTTACTTCGAATTTCATTTTTATAATTCTGAACAACATTGTGAAGTTCTGCCTCTGATTTATTTAATAATGATGAATAATAAACCTTTGCATGACTCAAATCATTTGATAATTTGACAGCATGAATTGATATAGTATTTAAAATTTCATAACGAATTTCTCGTTGCATAATAATTGTTAAATCACGGGTAATCAAAGATTGCATTCTTTCAACTTTAATTTTATTTGCCATTATCTCACCTTTTTCTAACTTACTAGCATTATAACAAAGCATTTTATAAAAAGGAATAATTTTATTAATAAACAAAATTATTTTTAAAAAGAACTGAAAAAAGGATTAGATGTCATTAAAAAAAACAATTTTTATGTGATAGTATGTAAAATATAACAAGGAGGGACTATGAAACGTTGAAATTATCGGATTTGATACAAAGATTATCTCTGATATTATAAAGTAATAATTGCCAGTTTAGCTTTTGGATTTTTAACTTATGGATTTTACATGGATATTTTTAAAGAATTTTGATATGTAAAAGGAACAAAACTTACTAGTTTGCAAAATTATGACATATTATTAAGTTTTTATTCTGTTCAAGTTAATATCATAACTATTACTTGGTTAATATTAGCAATTTTTAATCATCATCGTGAACAAAAAAGTTGATTTTTTTCAACTAATGCTAAATTAAGTATTTTAAACTGAAATTTATTAATGTTTTTTATTTTTTGAATTGGAATTATTATTGGTTATAAAAACGGAGAAGTAACAATTTCTGAATATAGTAAAGCACAAATTAGTTGTACTGTTGTTACTCATTTTATTATGCCAATTCTCTTTTTTGGTTATACCTTCTTGTCATTTGGTGATCATCGTCTTAGTTGAAAAAAAGACTTTTTACAAAAAGATTGATGAATTAGTTTAAGTTATCCATTTTTTTATTTAATGTATGTTATTGTGCGGGCAGCAGCTTGAAAACGAGATGGCAATATTACTTGAGCATATTCTTATCCATTTTTAGACATTGATAATCCAATTATTTCAGGATTATCAAGAGTACAAGCAGCATGTTTTATTGCTTTTATTTTTATTATTGTTTTTACTATTTTTCACATTAGTTTGCATAGTCTTAACAATGGTATGTACAGTGTTTTTAATAAAAATTAAAATCAAAAAAGAAAATAGTGATAAATAAGTTTATTTATCACTATTTTCTTTTTGCAGTTGTAATAAAATTTATTATTGCTATTAAATATTTCGTTGAATTATGATATATTCCGCGAACATGATCACAATCAAAAACAATTCGACGACTAATTTTTTGTTTTTCATACTTACGCTTATTCTGGTAAGCCACCCGCCCCATTATATATGGTGTTCCATGATCTTTCTTATTCAAGATATATAACACTGGTAATTTTGCTAATGCTTCCAAATTCTCACCAGGATTAATTTGTTCTGGATCATACCCGCGTGTTTCAATCGCATAACGACGAATTGCATAATAATGTTCATAATAATTAACTTTTATCTTTAACATATAATAACGATATAAAACATTTAAATTACTAATTGTTGAATCTAAAACAGCACTATTAATTAATTTATTTTTATCAAATGCAAGTTTTAAATATTCCATAATAACAAAAGTTCCCATTGACCAACCATGAAAATTAAGTTCCTTTAATTTTGGATCAATTTTAGTTTGTAAAAAATCAACTACTGCTGCTAAATCATATTTCTCATAGTGACCCATTGTTGTTATTTTAGTAGTTGATTCGCCATGATTTCGTTGGTCAAAAACAAGAATATTATAACCTAACCGAAGATAAATTAAACCAAAAAAAAATGCACGGAATTTATGTGAATTTAATCCGTGAACAACAATAACTCATTTTTTATTGTTGCCATTTTTTACTCATGAACGAATTGAAACTCCTTTTAACATCCCATCTTCATAACCAGGAATATCATATTCCTGAATATCTCATTTTTGTGCTAATTCATCAGAAGTTAATGCCATTGTTTCAAGATGCAAACGCTTGGTTAAATCCATAATATACTTTTTACAATATGCTTCTAAATCATTATCGGTTTTTTTTCATCAAGTATGATGAGTTAATAAAAACCGTTTGTCATGAAAAGCATAAAAGATTTTAATATAAATAGCATTATTATGCATATATTCTTTTAATTGATCATCAGGAACAAAACGATAACTATGGTCAGTAACAAAATCTTGTTGAAAATCTTCCTCATCTTTATGTTTCTTGACCATCCTACTGTAAATCCTCCTTCGTGAAGCCATATGGTAGTAAATCTTTAATTGTTAAAACATATAATTCACCTTTTTGATTACAAATTTCAATTGGAATTCGATGATCAACTAATTCTCATAAAAATTGCCGGCATATTCCACAAGGAAAACCTGCTTGTTTACTGTCAGTATATAAGTAAAATTTTATAATATCTGTTTTACGATAACCTAACGCATAAACCTGAGATAAAGCTGTCCGTTCTGCGCAAATCGTAGCAGCATATGCTGCATTTTCAACATTAACACCAATAACTTCTGTACCATCTTTTAACAAACAAATTGCACTAACACGAAAATTTGAATATGGTGCATAAGCTTTTTTACTTAATAATTTTAACTTTTCAAAATAAGTTGGCATTTCATTAACTCCCCTTTTTAACTAATGTGTAAATATAACTTAATAACATCCACCAACGGTGGTAACATTATTAATAATCCAATTGCAATTGCCAAAATAGAATTAATTAATGTTGCCGCGGCACAAATATCTTTAATTTTTTTTGCTTTAATATTATATTCAAATGATAATAAATCAACAAAATTTTCAACCATTGTATTAATTAACTCAAAACCAATGACAATTCCAATGGTTAATAATAAAATTGCTCATTGAACATATCCAAACTGGTTAGGAACCATTTTTTGCAATCAAATTCCTAGACCAATAACAACCAATGACACAATAAAATGAATAATTAAACTTGATTCTTCTTTAATTGCTGTATAAATTCCACGAAAAGCATTTGAAAATTTATTCCGTAATTTAAAAAATATTTTTTTCTTGACTGGTGACTCTTTTGCCATTATGTATCCCTTTCTTCTTTCTGTTTTTATTTTATTGGAATTCGGTTAATTTGTAAATCATTTAATACTTTTCGTTGTAAATTAAACATTTTTTCTTCATCAGTCGGAGTTTGATGATCATAACCTAAAATATGTAACATACCATGAGTAAATAAAAAAGCAAATTCACGACGAAGAGAATGGTTATATTCAGCAGCTTGAGCAAGAGCTTTTTCATAGCAAATAAAAATATCCCCTAAACTGCGCAGTTCGGTTAATTGAAATAAATTAATCTTATTTTCTTCTTCTAAAGCAAACGTAATAACATCAGCAACATAATCTTTGTTACGATATTTTCGATTAAGTTCTAATTGTTCTTGTGCATCAACAATAATTAATGATAATTCTAATGGCTCAGTTATTGCTAATAAAGTTTTAATTTTTTTGAAAATTGCATTAAAATCATCTTGATATGGTTTAATATCAAACTTTGTTTCATTGTAAATCACAAAATCATCTTTCATTACCTCACCATACCCTTCTCTTTTTTTATTATAACAAATTAAATCATTATCTTCAGTAAATAATCTAATGTTGTTTGCGAACCAATTTCCATTTTCGCTGATAAATATCAAACATTAATCATAAATTCTGGCTGATTTAAAATAAGATAATAATCATTTTCTCTTTTAACTTGCGTTATAATTATTTGCCATTGTTTCTCTACAAAATATTTTATTTTTACTTGTTGTCCTGGTTTAATAACTCAAGGTGCCTGATGGGGAACAAAAATATAGGTTAATTCATCGTCATTAGTTTTAAAAATTGTTAAATAACCATCATAATATAAACTAATTGGAAAATAAGCAAGTAACAGAACAAACCCAATTAACATTAAACATCATATTTCCATTAAAATTAAACTTTTTTTATTCATTAATAATATTTAACTTTGTTAAATCAATCACAGTTGGGAAATATTGTTCAACAATTTGGTCATGACCAGCATATACAATTAATTGTGATGATTTTAATTGAAATAATAATTTTAATAAAATAATTTTACTATCATAGTCAACATTACTTAATACTTCATCGAGGAAATAGACCTAACAGCGTTGTGACAATAAATTTAAAAACAAAATAATTTGTCGTTGTCCTTTTGATAAATTTTCACCATTATTGCAAACCATTTGTTCAAATGATAAATGATTTTGCAATAATAATTGCTTTATTTCTGGCAACTTTAAAATTTGATAATCACACTGTTGATTAAAATTAACAATATTATCATAAACACTACCCGTAAATAAAAAGTCATCTTGATGAAACAATAAAATTTTACTACGAATGGTTTGTTCAGTAAGAATCGATAAATCAAACTGATCATTAATCATTATTGTACCAGTTGCCCCTAATCGTAATTTAGCAAGAATTTCTAATAATGTTGTTTTCCCAATGCCACTTCGTCCTTTTAAAAAACAATGGTTTTGGAAAGTTAATGTTAAATTTTTTAAAATAAAATTATCATTAATAAGATAATTCAAATTTGTTACTGTTAAAGTTGTAATTGGAGCAAGTAAAGATTGCGCTTGTGAAATATCTTTTTGTTTAGGAAATAATAATGTTACTGTTTGCTGAAAAGCTTTTTCTAATTTTAATTTTTCAACAATAAAAACTGATAATTGGCTAGTAAAATCATTGATAAAACTAGCTAAAGCACTATAAAACATTAAGTCACCAATTGTTAAAGTTTGTTGACTAATAAAATGGAGCGCTAAGTAAAAAAATAAAAATAATGCTAATTGGGAAATAAAATTTAAAATTAATTTTTGAATAATATTATTTTTTTCAAAATAATATGTTTCATTTAAAAATACCTGTATTTTTTTTATTCATTGATAGTTAAAATAACTTTCTAAATTAAGACTTTTTTGAAATTTAAAACTATTATATAACTCTAATGTCATATTTTCAAATTCTAATCCTTATTGATACCAGCGATTATATTAATTTTTATTAATTTGGGAAAATAAAAAAGACAAGAAAAAAATAAGCACATTTTCTAAGAGAACAATTGCTAAAATTAATCCATTTAAATTAAGTAAAAAAATAATGCTAATAATGATCATTAAAAAACTAAATAATAATTGTGGCAACGTTGTTCCTAAAAAAGTAGCCAAAATTAAAACATCGGTTTGTCGTTTTAACCATTCGCCAGTATTAAAACGTTCAAATTCAAAAGTAGAAAGGTTTTTTAAATTAGTCACAAATGTTGTTAGCATTGTTTTGCTAACGCGCCGTTGTAATTTAACCATCATTTTTTGAAAAAAATAATTAAAAAAGAGACGAAAACCATAAACAATGATAAATATAAGAAAAAAAATAACAACTTCTTGGTGAAAACCAGTTGTTAAACGATCAAAATAAACCTTAATAAAAATTTTTCCAAAAATAACTAAAAAGTTAACTAATACACTTAATAACATTGTTCATAATAAAAAACTCTTATGTTCTTTTAAAAAAATAATGTTAAATAAAATGATTTTGTCTTATAAACAAATTGTTTTACTTTTTTTGTAAAAATAATCACAGCTTGAAATTTTTCCATAAATGTATTAATTAAAATTCAACTGCCCTTATTCGCACTAGGGTCAGCAACAAAAAAGGATTTTCCACGACGTTGATAAATGACAACATAATGATAATAACCCATTGCATTTAAAACATAAGCAATTAATGGTTGCTCAAATGTTAATGTTGCTAATTCTTGTTTACTAATTTCAAAAACAGTTAATCCGATATTGTATTTACTAGCAATTTGACTTAAACTATAAACACTTAATGCTCCCTGATAAGCAGGAAGGTGATTTTTCAATTCATTAATTGTCAATTTTTGGTGATGATAATATTCAATTAACATTGCTAAACATGCATAACCACAATCATCATTTTGCTCTTGTTTAATAAAAGGATATCACATAAAAACACCTCCTTTTCTAGCTATTGTTAACCAAAAAAAGAGAATATTTCCTAGATAAATTATAATCAACTATGATAAATTTTCTGATAACCAGCTTTTAAACCAACACTTATTAAACCAAAAATAACTACACCACCTGCTAAAAATGCATATCAAATTGGAGGGGGTGGACTTAAATGCAACCAAAGACCAATGTTTGGAATATAAGGTAAAGCAAAAACAATTATTAAAATTAATAAAATTGGAAATACTAACCGCAACGGCGGTTGGTCTTTTCAAAATGATAATTTATTTGTGCGCATAAAGAAAATCATTAACATATGCAATAATGCCCCTTCCGTAAACATTGTTGTTTGAAATTGAGAAATTAATTTTGCATTATTGCCTTGATTTGGGTCAACACTTCATATTAATGCTAATGATGTTAATATAATACCCATCACAACAAAATTTAAAACACTCATTAACGTTACAGATGGTCCATTTCATAATGTAAATGATAAAATTCTTTTTGTGTCTCAACTCCGTGGTTTTTGAATATATTTCGGATTAACAGTATCAAAAACAACTGCTACTTGCGAAAAATCAAATAATAAATTTTGAAATAAAATTTGAATTGAAGCCATTGGGGCAAAAAATAACCAAGCTGAAGCAATTAGCAAACTTAACATCAAACCAAAATTAGCAGCAACTGTTACTTTAATATATTTAATAATATTGGCAAAAATACTTCTCCCTTCAATAATTCCTTGTTCTAATACTAATAGTGATTTTTCTAATAAAATAATATCCGAAGCTTCTTTTGCAATATCAGTAGCATTATTAACTGAAATCGCAACATCACTTTTGCGCAATGCTAATGCATCATTAATTCCATCACCCATATAGCCAACCTTGTGTTTATTGCTTTGTAAAGCAGTAATAATTTGAGCTTTTTGTAGGGGGGTTAATTTTGCAAAAATATCATAGTTTTCAACTGCAATTGATAATTGTTCTGCTGTCATATTTTCAATTTCTTCTCCAACTAAAACTCCCCGAACTTTTAAATTAATTTTATTACAAACCACTAAAGTTGTTTGAGGAGCATCACCAGTTAAAATTTTCATCTTTACTCCATATTTATTCAGTAATTTTAGTGTTCCTTCAACATCTTTTTTAATAACATCAGTAAATGATAAAAAACCAATAAAAATTAAATCTTGCTCATCTGTCAAAGTTATTTGTTTTTTTACAATTGGTTTATAAGCTACAGCAATTAAACGAACACCTTGTTGCTTTAATAACAATAAATTTTCAATAAGTTTTAGTTTTGCTTTTTTATCAAGTTGTAAATTGTACTATGAAGTGTAGCACTTTATAAACTGTAAAATCAAGCTTTTTAAATTTGTAAAGATTTTTTA
>DWNE01004967.1:0-14532 GCA_018249875.1 Cecropterus toxeus | reverse complement strand
GTGGTGCGTGCCTGGGATTCGAACCCCGGATCCTCGATTGTGAGGCCGAGTTTCAACCATTAGGCTATCACTGCTCTCTGAATCTCATATCGTGAATACTCGTAACATATTAAAAAGGTTTTTATAGTCTTTAACTTATTTAGGGAGAGGATATTATAAGAGGATATTTAGATCTGTTAACCCTTTTTTTGTTAGTCAAAATGTAGAGACACAGGTGTCAAAGATTATTTCTATTCTTATACATATTATTGTCTCAGGCCAAAAAAATAAAAAAGTACTTTCAACTTTTGTAGACGATGTACTTTAAACGCTGAAAGAATGTGGCAACCCTAATTTAGACACGGACCCTAAAAAGACGTGACACATAGTTTACGCTAGTAAGTAAACAGTGATTGATGATAAAAAACTAATGACTATTCGCAATACACAGGGTGATTCATCATGTCAACAATTTCATTAACAAGCAACAGGATGCTCTTGAAATACCAAAACGCGTAGGCAGTGAGATTAGCTTTCAGAAAGTTTAATTTAAATACATGATCAGGCAAAATGATTGGTATTTGGTGATGAAAATTGTTTTAATGCTTATTATAGTGCTGAATAGCTCCAGTGGTTTGAAACGGTTGGAAAGGAAAGTGGTTGGAAGGGTGTTGTTGCCGACTCACTTATATATGGCGATCATCTCAGTCCTCGGGAGTAGTAACGCATCTGTGATGGACTTCATAGAATCCCTGTTCTATATGAAGTTGCTTGAGAGGTCCATGTAACAACTTAACGTCAGATGGACTGCATGTTTGTTTGCTAATTCAATCTGATAAAAACAATCAATTTATTATTTTAGGAGTTCTAAGTTATTATCCCGTGATATATCATCTTCAATAACTCTTTCTACACTCATAGCCTCCATCCTAAGATTTTCTCCTCTGTCGTGGGTGTGGTGTCGGGGTGTGGTTGTCGGCTCACATACTCGTATATATATATATGAGGCGACCATCTTAGTCCTCGGAAATAGCAAAGCATCTGCGATCGACTTCAGGTAGAACCCCAGTTTTAAATGAAGTTACACACAGGCGGCAGTAACCACTTACCATTACTCGTTCGCTACTACAGACTGATGAAAAAAACAATCTCTTATAAAATGGACGCTGTATCTGAAATCAAATATAAATGCGTTGCTACTCCTGAAGACTAAGATGGTCGCCTTATGAATGTGAGTCACAACCAAAGTACGAGTATGTACATTTCTTACTGCGCTGCCTTCTAAGCCTTCTTCTAAGCTAAAAGTTCCTTTCTTCTACTTTATTTTATGTCAAACCTGTACAATAAATCCATTGCTTTCCATATTCAATAAGCTCGTATTGAGAAACAATAGAATGTAAGTAATTTATGTTTACTCAACAAAGCTTGTTCATGATACCATTCGCTAAATTACTCAATCACGACTGTCGTTATTGCTATTACTAAGATTTGAGACATCGAAGTCATTTCAGTTAATGCAATCTTGATAGCTACATAGTTGATACAAAGCGCACATTTCAATTGAGTAGGTGAATTTATTTGTACTTGAATGTAACTGTTGTTTTATCCGACTGCTTCAGAGTAATGTTTTGGAGCGTATGTATGTATGTTTGTGTGTGTGCATGTATGTATGTGTGTATGTATGTATGACAAATCTTTATCATATCATTAGAATCGTCTCAGTTAGCAGTGAAACAGACTGTATACTGTTTAAAAATAGCATCTGCTAATAGGAAATAAAAGGGGGTATGGACCAGTTTTTAGACAAGTGAAAGCTAGTAAGGAGACTATATCGACGCAAACTTTTAAAAAGTATTAAATAAATTATTGCAAAAACCAAATGTTCGACTCCAATTTTCAGTTTAAGCAGTGAAGTTTTTTGGTTTATTTACTAATTACCTATTTGGTTTACTCATAGAAACAAATAATCGAGATATGCAATTTTAGATTGTTACTCAGTCCTAACTGTTCCCCGTCGTTTCATCTGCGTTTGAGAAATATGAAAAATGTAATTTAAACTATAATAACTTTTAAAATAGATGATTTACGGTGAAGGAAAACATCGTGAGGAAACCTGCAGATCTGAGAGTTCTCATAAAAACAAGAGTTATCAAAGATGTGTGAAGTCTACCAATTCGCACTTGGCCAGCGCGGTGGACTATGGCCTAGAACTCTCTCACTCTGAGAGAAGACCCGTGCTCAGCAGTGGGACAATACTGGGTTGACGAGAGAGATGATTTTAGAGAAGATGCATTTTAATTAATTTAATATCTTTCCCCAATCAAAATGGGACAAATATTACAAAATATATATTACTCAAGCGATGATAATGTTAAAAAATGTAACTGACAATTTGCAAATGCTCTGTAGATCCATACAAAAAAAGAAAAATACATAAAGACATTTCGTTTAAAGACTAAAAGTAACTCTCAAACTTGTATCAATTCCAAATAAAATGCGAATAGTTAATCGATAAAAATCAAATTATCAATCACATGTAACTTCTAATAAAGAAACACAATCTATTCACAAACTACAAAAATATCTAGACCACACAACCGGTGAATGAATAAACATAAAAGTTTTTAAACCAACACACCACCCAAGTGTTCTGACCACTCATCGAATTTAACAATTAAGCTTAAACCTTTTATTGGAAGTTTTATAGGACCACCTTATAATTTACTGATTAAATTATGCCTTTTAAAAGGTTTCAGGATATCAGCTGCGCTAGATTAGTGAATTTAAAGACTTAACACGCGTATTTCTACCCGACTGTGTCAGATAGAGAGTAATGTTTTGTGAGCGTATGTAAGTTTGTTTGTACGTATGTCCGTTTCTTTGGCACGAGCCACAGCCTAAACATCTTGACAGTTTGTGATGTTCGACATATCATTTAAATCGTCACGCTTTGAATGATATATTTTTTAAAAATGCCGCCTTCAAATATAGGAAACATGAAGGAAGGGATGACTTTTTATAATCACAAAAATACGGGTATCAAATGAAATAATTAGTAAATATATAATATTATAATATGTTTTACTCGATTATTTGGACGAAAAACGTATCAAGCGTTAAATTAAATATATCATTATGAACAAAAAAAAACCGTTTTAAGCAGTCGGATTTTTTGTTTGAACATTTTTTGAACAGTGTTACAAGTTTCTGAAGACTTGACGTTCTTGACGACCCGCGTGGCCGAGCGGTCACCATACCGGTCCGACGCGCAGTGGGTCCCTGCTTCCATTCCCAGTCAGACAGAAATATGAATGAACAGTTCAGATTTCTGTTCCGGGTCTAGGTGTTTGTTGTATTCGTCTTTATTTGTCCATGGCACGAAACAGGAGAAAATTCTAGTGTGGGGCTATGAGTGTAGAAAGCGTCTTTTTTAAAGCGTCTTCTAGCACGAAATGGTTGTTTTTAATTGTTTTTAATTCATTAAACGACAGACAACGTTATAAGCGGTAGGAGCAAATTACTGAAATTATAAGTTCGGTGTCTTTTATTCTCAGAACAATATTCCAAGCATTTACTCCCGATTATCCACTTGTAAAAACGAAACAAAAATAAAGGACACTTGATATACCTGCGCTGAGTCAACTTTTCAACGCTATCAACATTTTATAGGACCACCGGATTATTCTGCGAAGTGTGATGAATATACCTTTTGGAACACCTACTGTGTGCCTTGTGTTCGGGATCTTGTTAAGACTTAATCACAGTGTTATAGGGAGTGGGCACACAGACGACTTTTTAAAGAATCCATTAGGACAGAAGCATTACATCTATATGTATTGGCTTGATACCGAAAACATGATAATATTTTTCGTAGGTGATTATTAGTTCTTGCAGCATTTGAGTGATTTCCGTAAAACTAACTTATTTATTATTATGCAGACATTTACTACTTTAAAGAAAGATAATTTACACGAATATATCTACATTTTCTGCCGCTGTAATAAAGATAATGAAAGGTCATTTATACTTTAGCAAATATTACAAGTAAATGAAAATAAATACATTAACTATGAAAAAAAAATATTGGTACAATTTGATAACGATAAAAAATAAAGGCTTCAAACTATAATTAATACAGCTATAACAATCAACATGGTTAGACATATAAAAAAGAAAAAAAAATCTTTTCTTACAAAAACATGTTAGTTACTTCTCAATTGTATATTTTTTATAGATGGCGTCACCTAAATCAATCGCGATTTAAAAATCGCGTATCTGCTCTCGACCTAACTGCTAATGTCTTAATCATACGCTCCGGGTGCCGTAGGTATTCAGTGCGGTATTCTACCTCTTAATTAATTAAAATTAATGGCTTTTTGATCAAAGATATATCGAATACATTTTCTACGAATGCGAAAATGCTAGTCCGCACTTTTTTTTTCTGTAGTAACTCTGATGATATTGGGCCTTGCCACCCATGGATATGTATCCAGCAATAAAAAGGACAGGATTTCTCTTTCAGGGTGATCACAGAAAAAGGGTGCCTTTCCACAAGATACGCGAGGAATTAAAGTAAAAGCCACCAGTAGGATTGCTTAATTTTCATAGATAATCTCAAGTTTTGGTTAGAATACATTCAATAAGTTCGCACTAAGAGAATTGAATGGTGTAGTTTATCATATACAACAGCCTTTAGGTGTAGCGTATCTTGCCATACATGCCTCTAGTTTAGTCAAATGTAAATGAGGGATACTGGATTAGCTTATATAGCAAATGTAAAAAATAAGATCGTTAAAAAAATTAACTTATACAAAGTCAAAATGCAAACTCGCTGAGTTTCCTGTCGGGTCTTCTCAGTTGAAGTAGCGTTCCGATCCGGTGGTAGTGTAAGAAAAAATATTTTAACTGACAATGTGTAAGTGCTCTCGGAAGCCTATGCAAAATAAGGACATTTCATTTACCTATTAAAACGTTTTCTATACTCATAGCTCCACACTATAACTTTTTCCTGTGTTGAACCATGAACACACAAAGACGAATACACAAACGCCCAGACCCAAAACGGAATCAAGTCCTCATTCAGATGTCTTTCTTTCCGGGGATCTAACCCGGAAACCACTAGTCTTACCGGCGGTATGGTGACCGCGGATCGTCAATTCTTTTTAACCGACTACCAAAAAGGAGGAGGTACTCAATTCTGTCTGTATTTTTTTTAATTTACCTATTAAGTATATCTAAACTACAAAACGATACTAATAGTTTAATCAAACTAAACGTTACGTATAACGTTTCTCTGGCGCCAACCATGACTCAAGCAAAGTCAAATTCCAATTAATTTATTCCCGTTTTCGTAACACGACGTAACAATTCGATTTCGAAATTCGACATCTCTATTCGCTGTTATGTCTCTATTATTGCAACGATATTCGAATTTTATGCACGTGTCTTACCGCAAGCGAATTAGATATAGCGATTGTGTTAGACATACATACATTCAACCTCGCAAATTTTCGCCTTTATTATATTGATATGATAGTATGTTTGACATTGTTAATGTATTTTTTATCTTTAGATAGGCATTATTATTATTAATTATTTATAATTCAGATATATACCACTTATTTTTTTTCCTATGACCTTTACATGATGATATGATAAGTACCAAAATACGAAATGCGATACAAGCATGGACAGATTTGAGCTAAAACTGCTATGTATATTCGCTTGGAGGTAAGATCACATTTTATAAGTATGAAAAAAGACATAGAAATGAAACAAAAAACACTAATATAAGCGTTACGGACGTTAATTGTTTATACCTGTCCGTAGGTTATTAATTTTGATACGTATGTTCAAATCAAAATCTTACTAATATCTTACTGATTTTATAAATCCGTGAGTTTTTGAGGATGTATGTATGTTTGTTAGTCTTTCACGCAAAAACTACTGATTGTATTTTGCTGTAATTTGGCATAGACAGAGTTTCTGGAGTAACATACAGGATATTTTTAACAGACTTCCAAAAAGGAGGAGGTTCTCAATTCGTCTGTATTTTTTTTATGTTTGATACATCGAAAGTTATGCTTAGAGTGGACCGAATTTGACACTTTTTTTATTTAAAAGATGTTGCTTACAGTTTAGTCCCATTTTGGTTTAGTTCTGACAAGGCCATCCATGAGAAAAACGTGTAAGTCTTAAAATTGCATAAAGGATGTGCTCGACGAATGGACAAATAACTCAGCTTCTACTAATCCGATTCTCATGAAACTTGAAATGAACATTAAATATGTGTGTATCAACATATATATATATTTTTTTGTTTTTTGGTGACATTGAAGTCTATTGCTATTTTTTGTTAAAAAGTTTTTTTACCGTAGTATTAGTATCCATGCTGACGGAGTCGCGGGACAGAGTTCGTAATTGATAACATTCAGATTCAAACCAGACAACGTTAAGCTACGCAATCGTTCGCTATTTTATCGCCAGTGATACCACAAGTGGCTAATAGCATTATTATTGCAACAATATCTACATTAATACCGGCTATTGTCTGTCCGTAATGTTGATTTGTTATGCTATTCATGGTATGGAATGTTAGGTCATTACTTAATTGATGTTACTTTGCTTGGCACATCGACCTAAAACTATTTAAAAGGTCGTGACCCCGAATACAATCGGATTTGAAATAGGAAATTAAAAAGCTATTCATTATAGAAACAATATGAACGCGTTTGATCAGGATTTCTACAAGATCAGAATTGTTTGCGGATATGTAATGGATTGGAGCCAATATTTGGCAAATTTTACTTTTTTATTTGATGGCCATCTTCATGCGGGGTTTTGAAAGGGTTAAGTTGATGCTTGATCATTACGTGTTTTATTGGTATAATGCACCTAGAACTAATCAAAGTTCGTGTTGTAAATATACAACGGAATTTGAATCCAAAAAACACATATTTTAATGCTTTTAATAGGTCACAAAAGTATTCACGGCAAGACAGTCACTACAAAGTCACAGATAGGGACATAAATAACCCGCAATTAAGATTCACTTTAAAAATAGAATCAATACTTTGTAGAAGTTGCTTAGTAGAAGTCTTAACATATTTAGTAACGAACTCAAAAGTTTTGCAACGATTCGCGAATCCATAAAACTATAATGACAATGTTAAGTCATTAGCAAAACATTATCACTTTTAACAATACTTACGAGGTGTGACGCATATAGCACAACGTAAAAGCCATATCATATTTCGCGAGTGGAACAATAGAACCTACATTCCAACAGAAAGTGCCCGATTGTGAGAAAGACAAAAACACTAAAGGCACGATGACTAATGGATTCCCGACTAATCTCAAAATTACAGACATTTCACGATCCCACCATCTTTAGACGAAATAACGAGAAACGCAAAGAGAAAGCCCACACTTATCAATGTTTGCATTACACTTACTTACGAAATTTAAGCTGTAAACCGTTACTTACCCGTTCCAGAATAACGAGCAAATGAACAAACATGAGCAAGAGTTGCTTTATAAAGTTTAGCATCGTAAAAGTTGGAAATGTGAAGATAATTCCTATTGTCATTACCACGGCTTCATTAGGGCCCGCATATGTCAAATATTTACAAAGACAGATAAGGCCCGTTCAAGTTGTTTATTCATTACCATTTTTAGAACAAAACTTCGAAGCGTTTCCAGCGATAAGATACTGGTCGTTAATTTATCATTCCCGTGGGGTTTAAACGTCTCCGAATACAATAGAAATGTGTAAATATTTTGAGCGTTTCTACTTAATCATCGGCCCTGGAATAGTTCCAGTGATTAAACAGACAGATAAGCACATTTAAATCACTGTTGATAAAAGTTTTTGAGCTGTCTACGTATAAATGCTTTTAATAGCACCTGCTATTTATCATTTGATTTCCGTAGATTATAAAACGGTAAACTAAAAAGGTAGTGTAGAGTTTTTATTGCCTAGTGAGAGGTTGAAGTATGTCAAATTTAAACAGTATACCGTGAGCAGTGAGCACTTTTAAATGATTTTTAATGTAGCCTGCTTTAAAATTACATGTAAAGTTTTTGTGAGTTGAGTTAGCAAACGAGCAAAGAATCCGCTTAATGGTAAATGGAACCGCTGCACATGGACATTTTTAACTAACTTTATATAGAACAGGCGCTATGTGCTTAGTAATACTTTATAAAGTATTAATCATGACAAATATTTGGGTATGAACTAGGTTACCTACTTTCAGAAGCGATAAATATTCTTATGCGTAAGTCAAGATAAGGACACTTACTGGCTCCGTGTCACAAGTCTCCAAGTCAGGAATGGGGTCGTCACCACAATAGTAATCGGCTTGTAAGAAAGGTGGTCTCGGAGGCGGCGGAAGCAGGAACTCTGGAGGTGGTCCAAGACAGTCACACTCCGTCAAGTCCGTGGGTTCTAACTCCCACATCTCGTACTCTAGCTTAACACTATTCACAACCTCACTGTAATCACTAACACTCGTATAATCACTAGTATCACGTTTGACGCGGGTCACTTCATCTGAAGTCCTCAGTTTTATCAGATTTTCTATGTAAAGTTCGTCGTCGACGTCGCTCCATACGTTTTTCCTGACTTTCTCGTTCTCATAATTGAAGTCAGTATCTACGGAATCGGCTTCAGACGCTATAAAACGGTTATGTTCGTTTTGTATTTCAAGATTCGTAATATCACGGATTCCTTCCGTATTTTCCTTAGCATTTTGTTCCAAGAGTTTTTCTGAATCCGTTGTTGCACTTAAGTCCTTATTTTGAGAGCCTTTCTTCGGATTAAGCTTTTTATACAAAGCATTCTGGAATGTCCAAATAGCGTACGATGACGCTTTAGTTGGACTCTCGTTGTATCTTTCGGCCATACGCAGCGTTCTCCGACAATGTTATCTGAAACAATAAACGTTTAATATTATTTTAAACTCCCACCAATCATTGCAACAAATCGCATCAAAACATCCATCGCTACACCAACCAATTTAGTTTCTGACGGCAGGCGTATCGATTCTTCACTGGTATCGAACCACTTATTATTTAATAGAAGAGCTAACACCTCATTTTGTATAACAAAGACGCCGCAATTAGAGACTGCCATGTCTGAGAGCACAATGGGTGCGGAACCAGTATCGATATCATCAGGGCTCCGTCCGGTGCTTATTTTAATTTATTTTTTATCGCAACGAATTGAACGGATGGGTTTCTAGCTATGCACTCGGTTAGTGCGCTCCTATCACGATGGTGTCAGAGCGGCGCTGTCTCAAGATTAAAGTTCAACGTTTTCTGATATTTAATTTGATGTTCTGACTCTCTCCGAGTGCCTACCTGATTGACTAGGTTGTTTGGATTCGATTTGCGGCGGAGTTATTTCTTTTTCTTTTTAATTTAGCGAACGCTTTTAAATGTTTTAAGATTTAATCTAACATCTTAAAAGCGGTCGTACATGTTTTTTATTTAGGGCGATTTGTATCGGAAGTTATATAATGTAATCATTATCGATCAATTAATAAGTCATAGTGACAAATGTTTCCTTGTGTAAAGTCTCGTAATGCTTTTTAGCGAATGTCATGAATAAAATAGTACATTAGATCGAAATATCTACTTTCCAATAACGACCTACATTAGTCTGAACAATATTGAAATGTTATTGGAGTGGAAAGTCCAGACTATCCGGTACGATTTTCGCTCGAGGATAAAAGGTTTCCGATGAAGATATGCTATGGGTGTGAAATTATGTATGCGTGAGATGTTTGTGGAAAGGCGCTTAGAGATTGCGGGATCAAGGGTCAGCGTTAGACAGCACTTGGGTAGTTCGATCTGAATACATTGAAATGTTTGGCACAAAGTGTTTTAGAAAGGATAGATTATTCTTTTAGATATAATGCTCTTAATGGATTGAAGTTTTGTGTGTGTTTTATTATAAGAATTATTTTTATTGGTTGAGATGCCATTTATATCTATATTAATATACAAAAATGAGATGATGTGTGTCTGTTTTTCTACTCAATTACGCTAGAACCACTGGTCCGATTTACATGCAATTTTGTATGGATGTAGCTTATTTATCTAGTCTACTTATATGCTACTTTTGATTTCCATATCTTGTACTATTAAAAGATAGCGACAATTTTTACTAAAATCACTAGTAGGTTCGCCAGTTAGTAGGTAATTAATAAAATAAACCCGATTTATTTTGAACATAATGCTTCAATGGTTCATTTATTAGTCGTCTGTTTAGAAGAAAGCAATAGGATTCTTCCATTGTTTTACATTGATTTTAACCACGATAATTTCTGGATTTAATTATCTAAACTTATACATAACTTGCGTTATACCGGTATATTAATAACAGGGTAGTTTTAGCGCTAATCCAAGAGCTATGAAAGCCTAAACAAGTGATAGGTTTTATAAAAATATACACTAAAGTGATGTCTGCTTGCGATTTATTTGCATAAAATTACTAAGTGTAAATTGTATATATGGTGTAAATATTTGAAGCTTAATAAACTCTAATTTTAAAATGAAAAAAGCATAGCACAACAGAACGTTTATTGTGTAACGGTACAAGTTCTTTAAAAATTACAATGTTATGAATCGAACAATATATCTCTTTGTAGTCATCATATAATTGAAACTTGTCAATTAAACCATTATCATTTTAATCCTTTGTAGATACTTCAATGTAAGTATTGTTACTAATACTGCCAATCATATTATATTCATTGAAATAGAAAATCTATAAATCTTATCTCATTTACATCCAATATTTTACGTCTACTTATCAACTAACAGACAAGTGACATCTTATTGAACATTACAATCATAACCTCTTGTCTGGATTAGCGAAGTCTGATCAATGGCCATCCACACCATCCATATCGACGTCTCATTAACATTTTGGCACGGTGGCCACTCGAAGCCTGTCATGGAAGACCTGACATCAGCACAATGCCAAGAGGAGAGCCCTTGAGCCTCTTAACGAACCTATTCTGTTGGTTTTCTCACGTGAATTATTGCCAGCTTAATCCGTAGGGTTATCGCATCGCACGTTTTGAGGTTTTGTTTGGTGAATTTTGTTTTTATAAAGTATTTTTAGGTGCGCAAATTTACTTTGTTTTCATACCTGTTATTTTTCATGTTTTCATACCTGTTGTTTTTCATGTTTTCATTTCGTTGATTGATCTATACGAAAATAATGATTGTCTTATAGTACGAGAATATGTTTGATTTCATTATTTCGATAATTAATACATTGATAAAAGTGAATGGGTGACGAATAAAAGATTCCAAATAAAAGACGGCTTTATATTTATTTTGATTTAAGTGAATTTAATAACTACTTAACAAATACAAAATGTATAATAAATGCAGGAATAGTTAATGCGTGCTTTATAGTGTTACTAGTTTTTTTCCGCGACTCCGCTCGTTTAATTCATGTACTGTAGTAAAAAATATCCTATGTGTTAATTCAGGCCATAAACGATCTTTGTGCTAAATTTTATTCTAATCCAATGAGTCGTATTTGCGTGAAAGAGTAACAAATCCCCATATACGCTTTCTCACGCTTTCTACACTCATAGCCCCACACTAGGATTTTCTCCTGTGTCGTGGGTGCCATGGACACACAAAGACGAATACACAAACACCCAGACCTAGAACAGAAATGTAAACTCATCATCCATATTTCTGTCTGGCCGGGGATCAAACCTGGGACCCACTGCGCGTCAGACCAGTATGGAGACCGCTCGGCCACGCGAGTCGTCATCCATACGTCTTAACAAACCTTTGCATTTATAATATTAAGTTAGATATAGCAATGAGGCCAGAAGTATCTTATAGATATCATTCCTGCCGTCAAGAAAGGTACTCTTTTTAAACAATGAAATGAAATGAAATAAAATTATCTTTATTTTGTATATATCTTATGAATAGTCTTTATTTTGTATAAACCTACGAGGACACTTACTAATTGTCATTTACAGTATTTTTTCTTAAACTACCACCGGATGGCATGCCACTAATGATTCTTAATCATCCCGAGCAGCCATGCATATGATTTATTATATGTACAACTTCTGTTCTACATCAAATTAACTAATTTTATGTAGAACGGAAGTTATATAACTATATACATATATAGTTGTCCATATAACGAATACGATGAAGAACAGAAGATATGCGTATATAAATGGTAGAAACTTAGGAAACGAGCTTTGTACTACGAACTCATTTGCAACTATTCGATAAAAAGTTATTATGAGTTGATGTCTCATCAGAGTCATTAATTCCCTTTACTACATATCTCTACAACATCATTTACAACTACTTCAGTAGTTTATCACATGTATGACATATTGAAATCATCTCAGTCGTTGTAGTGACATTTATAAGCTATATACATCATATTGAAATATGTTGCCTATGAACAAAAAAGGATGGGATGAACTTACTTTTATAGGTGTGAAATGAAAGCTGGTCAAGATAAATTATATTAAAACCAAAATACCCCACTGCAAATTTTAGTTTTAGCAGTCGTAGCAGCAGTTTTTTTTAATAATTATGTCTTGTTTATAAGATTGAAGTAACAAACGAGCAAGCAGATCATCTGATGGTCAGAAATCACTCTCCCGTGGACACAATAACCAATTTCTTGTAGAACAGGGGTTTTATTTAAAGTTAATTACCGACATGTTCCTACTCCCGAGAACAAAATCGCCTCATAAGTAAGTGAACTGGAAACTATACTCTTCTATGGACAACCCGCGTGGCGGAGCGGTCACCATACCGGTCTAACACGCAGTGGGTCCCGGATCAGACCAACGGCCAGACAGAAATGTGAATGATGAGTTTAGATTTCTGTTCTGGTTCTGGATCTGGGTGTCTGTGTATGTCTTTGTCTGTCCATGGCACCCACGACACAGGAGAAAATCCTACTGTGAGGCTATGAGTGTAGAAAGCGTTTAAAGTTATAAAGCGTTTATTATTATTATTATATGTAAAGGCAAGAACTGTTTTACGCTATAAATAGTGTGGCGATGGTACCCACTCCAACCATACTTGTCATACCACGTTTTAAATCTAACATTAGATGAGAACCAGCCCTGAAAATAACGGCGATGCCTCTTGAAATCCTAATCCGAGGTCGCAGGTCCAGAGGTCTGTTCCTTGAATTGAGATTGCTTTCCGCGATGCCATCTCGGTCCTAAGCGATTTAGGTTTTGTGCGACTAGGATCTAGATTGAATGGAAGGGTGTAAGCTACGTACCGTTAGAAGAAAAGGTTTTATAAGAATGTTTTGAGGTCTTTTTGAGTTTTTTGGCCGCAAACATTTGTGAATCAGTACGCCAAAAGCCTGAACCCATTTTCCTGGACCTTTTCCCTAAAAGCAATACAATAATATTGTAGAAGTTTACATTTATGAAAATAATGTATTTTATATTTTGTATTTGAAAATATAGCGGTATAGTTGTACCATTTAGAAAATGTGCTTGTTTTACTTATTGAAAGTAGTTTTTCATTTCGACAGTGTCAGAAAGAGGGTTATATTATTCGAGTGTACAGACCAAACGGCTCGTTGTATTGTAACGTGTGACATATCATAGGAACCATCTCAGTCTCTAGAGTGACGTAGGCTACATAATTAATAACCTCTCTACCTTCGGGAAGTCGGTTAAAAATATGGCGCCTGTGTACAGATTAAAAGGAGGGAAGGTACGATTTTTTTATTACTATTCACAATACGTGTATGTGTATATCAATTAAAAACTAGTAAAACGACCATTACAAAATCATAAATATAACAAAGAAAATACCGGACATCTAATTTCAGTTTTAACAATCGGATTTTTTCTTTTTACAATGATTCCTTGTTAGAAATTCCTCGTAGATTACATTATGTTACTCCATTGTTTACGACGATGGTCCAACAAGAATTAATTAGATATTTCAACCTAAGCTCGAGAGTCTAATAAGAAACGAATGTCTAATAGATCGATAAACTCCACTACAATCGTTTACCCAGTACCCGGTAGATGGCGTTACGTGTCGTGATTTAGGTACTTAGGAATGAAATTTCATCTTAATCATAATTTCATCTCAATGATATTTATTTACAATGCCTTCATAATACATTTTAAATGAAATAGTTAAATTATTATTAATAAATGTAATGTCTTAATTATTTTAAATGATATGCAGTAAATCATTGTATTTATTTCGATATAACAGACGATTTCAATAATTAATTCGATTTTGTTAAAGATTTCGGTATAGTCTTAGTCATATTATGAAGACGTGTGCGTGCAAAAAATGGACATAATACAAAAACATACATAGGTACATACGCTCGAAAAACATTGCCTTCCTTCTGACGCATTTGAATAAATAATTAGGATAATAATACTGTGAATACTATTTGCCAGGTGGTAGAACCAATGTAGTTCGGGGAAGTACCACCGCCACACCTATTTCTAGCGTGAAGCAGTTTTTGCGTTTCGGTGGAAGGGTGTGGTTGCCGGC